>JAKSZP010000750.1:0-35327 GCA_022478985.1 Massospora cicadina | reverse complement strand
GGGCTATAGGTAGAGCAGGGAACAGAACTTGCGGCCTTGGGGTCTTTTAGAAAGTGGCTGCTTCTTCAGGTGGGATAACAATGACAACTGAAAGTAGCTCACTCGCAGATCCATAATATTCATCTCCTGAATCAAGCCTAATTGCAACCTGACTCTCTTCCCTCACCTGGTCCACAAATACTCCTCCATGATGCGCTGCTTTAAGAGATCCACAATGACACACCTTTCCTTGGCATCCTGTTTAAGCTCGTCAAACTTCTTTTGTAGACCCTGGTGTATGTCCCTCTCCATAGCCAAGTTTTGCTTGATATTTCAGTGCTCTCCATCACATCTTTGGTAGTCCCTTGCAATCTGGAACTCTTATGAACAGTAGTCCCAAGCTTGACGGGAGGTATTGCCTAATTGACTTACTAGTGCAGTTTACGATCAAAGAAGCTCCTCATTTGATCATCAAAGATTATAAACTAACCCAGAGATTGGCGTATTCCACTAACTCCACAAATGGAAGGGTCACAGGTCATCCACAATTGGCACTGTTAAAGCCCTTGAGGAAAGGTATTCATTCCAACAGCTGGTCATATTCATTAGATCTGAGAAATGAATCACTTGTTTTTTTGGTGGTGTGGAGTTAGTTTACTCACTTCTCAATTTACTAAGATCAATTTTGAATGAGTCTGCTTGCTTGGTGTCAGAAAAACACTTTTCTGGCGATAGTGAGCTCTGTTAGTCAGCAGGCCAACCAGTATGAAGACTGATCTGCCCTGGGAATTAGGTAGGGTAAGATGGGACTTTCACATGGCGTAACTGAGGAAAGCTTGTGGAAACACGGGTGAGTAGCTAACACCAGAACCCATAGTGGCGCCCTGGAAAGGTCCTGTAGTGGCCTGGATGAGGAGTGGGATGGAAGCTAATGACTGTAACCCAACCTATTCTTGCAGGTGCTTCCACTCTCCTTTGGGGGGAATATGGGCAGGAAGGGGGAGGCAAGAGTCTGGTGTATTGTCTGTCACACTACTTTCCTACGAGGTGGGGCGCTGCAAAAGCAGGTCTCAGTGACAATGGTGGGGAAATTCTGATTGGCTGAGCTTTGGCTCACCTGTCTACAATAATCACCACAGTTTTCTAGGTTGGCCTGAAACCTGATAGTGGCCAGTAGCTTACGTGGGCTTACACTGGTGCAGCGAAAGGTGAGAGCACTCACATGCCAAAATGATGGACCGATCCAAAAGGGCTGTGATGGTTCCCGCACAAAAAGGACCCGGAGAGCAAACTTTGTCACAACACCAAACTGGAGAGACCAACTCCATTAACAGTCTGCAGCGGGGGTGTCCTCTGCTGCACAGGTGCTTTGGTCGCTTTTTCTGCATTGGCTGCTAATGAATTTATTGTTGGAATCAAGCTTTTTGAAGCGGGGAACTCTGACCCACCCAAGGATCTGACACCGAGCATGGTGGAGAGCCTCAAGAGGGTTCACACCATGGAAGTGAAGACTGGATGGTCTAAGGAGATGCTCATGGCCAATGTATTGAGGTGTGTGGGTTTGCCCCGTTCCATATTTCACGTTTGGCTCCTGAATTGAAACTTATGACCTTCCAGTCTAAGCTTCACAAGGAACAGGCTTTGGCTGCCAGTTTGAGCACAAATAATGAGGAGGCCATATGTCTTGACATCGGCACTGAGATTGGAAGGTTCATTCTGAGGGACGTACCACCTGTGATCACTAGAGGGGCCATGATGTCTCAGCTGAAATGCTTTGGCAGAGTGATCTTCTTTATTAAGAACAAGTAGGTAAAGCACTTAAAGCAGAAGGATGGTAGCTTGAAAAGTTCACCGTAGGATCTGGGGACTGGGTTTTGAAGGTTGAACTTTCAAAATCATATGGGAAGTTACCTCGTTCAGTCACTGTGGGGACCTGGAGTGTCCCTGTGGTACCACTGGTCAGGTGCTTCTTGTGTGGTGCAAAGGGGCACGTCAGAGCCAAATGTCCTCAGGTTCAACCTCCTGCGGCAGTGGCCAAGCCAAGTGGGTCTAGCGCGAGGGGTGCCAGTAATGCGCCCTCTAAGAAGGATAAGTTGGCTCTCCATAAGGCGTTGGAGAAGTTGACTGAGATGTCAGCCAAAGCAAGAGAGGAGGCCGCGGCTGGCATCACTTCAGAGATGGTGACTGGAGTACTAAAAAGCATGATGAAGGTCAACAAGGAGTCAAAGCATTTCCAGAAGGCGAGGGAAGCAGCTTGATTACAAATCGAGCTGAGTGGAGCTTTGTCACAGTCCGCAAAGGACATTATGGAGGTGGTCGCCTCCCAAACGGATGGGGTTCTCCCCATCACTTGATCACGTAAGAGGTGGGCAACCATAAAGGATGTGGGTGTGACAGAGCGCGCAAGGCCAGTAGGGGAAGAGGCGGAAGTGAGGGAGGTGTTGCCTGCTAGCAATAGTGGGCCAATGCCTTCTAACCCGATGCATCCAACTGAAGTGGAGGGGTCTATCGAGGACCCTGGCAATGGTAAGATTCTGGAGGCTGTTGTGATGAGCAGCCTCCACCCTTGGCACAGTCTAGTACTGGAAAGGGGAGGAAGAAACGTGGTCCCGCTAAACCAGCTAAGGTGAAAGAGGATGGGGACCCCCCAGATCCTAATACCGAGGCCTCTTCAGTTTCAAACCTATGGCAATCAGGGTTGAATTTTTTTAATGCGCGGGGTATGAATGGACTCAAGAAGCGGCAGCGGGTGAAACTCTAATTGCAACAAAATGGGATAGATATCGGCTTCCTCACTGAGACTAAGTCCAAACATGGGTTGGAAGGGGACTGAGCTTACCAGTTTCCTCTGAAACAATCATTTTACTCTTTATTTAGTAGATCAACCAAACTTAGTCTCGCTTTAGGGGAGGGAAAGAGGGGTGTGGAGAAGCCAAAGGGGGTATTTTTTGGTCTTGTGGGCGGAAAAGGTCAAGGTGTTGGATAAAAGGGTATTGGTTCCTGGAAGAGCAGTGGCTGTGGTGTCACTGTTTGGAGAGGAATCAATTTGGTTTATCGGCATATATGCGCCCAATTATGGATCTGAACGGAAGGCTGTCTTCCAGAAGGTCGGCCTAAGGATTCAGGAGGAAGCCATTGGGGGTTCTGTAGTGCAGGGGGAGACATGAACCGTGTCTGCTTTAGGGATGACTGAGTTTGGGCTTCAGGCAACTGGAGTTCTGATCCTGGAGCCCACGAGTTGGCCAGTTTAATGATTGACTTTGGCCTACCGGATGTGTGGAGAGCTGGCCGTGGTGAGGAGGGGGAGACTGGGTGGACTCACATTCAGGGGGATCATTTCTCCCGCATTAACCTTGTGTCAGTGGCCCAACCTCTCCTGAGTCACTGCAAGTTAATCCTTTGGAATCATGATCCAGGTGCTTCAGACCACAGTCCTCTAGAACTGCAGATCAGCGACCCTCAGGTTGCTTCTGCGGGGAAAGGGATCTGGAGACTGAACCCTGAACTCCTGAAGTAGAGTCCACTTCAGGATATCATGAGGAAGAAGTTGAGGTGGTGGAGAAGCCAGATTGTGGGGAATCCTGATGCGCCAGTAAAATGGGTGTGGATGAAGGCTGATCTCAAGATGGCTTGTGAAATCTTTGGGAAGCAGCTAGGGGTCATGCTTTTGAGGTATGAAACCCTGGAGAGGAGCTTCAAGAGTACCTGCAAGCAGGCCATGGTCGTGAGGGCATCTGCCTACATGGCTAAGGCCAAGATGTATGCGAAATTGATGGGAGCCTTTATTGTGGATCGCCTCAAACAAAGGAAGTCTAGATGGGATAATGATTCTAATAGCAATGTGGCTCTACTCCGCAATGCAGTAGGGGCATTCAGACCTTCAGCGAGGATATTGTCACTTTGTGACGAGGAAGTTGAGGTGAAATATGCAGCTCACATGGCTGAGGTGGCCAAATCCTACTATGAGGACCTTTATGGCCCCTCTGAGAATGACCCAGAGTCATCCAAAGTACTCTCAAGCGGACTGGGGGGTACTGCCAAAGGAGACTCAGCTGCACCTATGTAGCAAGATCCACAAATTGGAAGTGTCAGGTGCCATCTGCAAAGGTAAGAATGGAAAAGGCTCCCGGGGAGGATGGTTGATCTTGGAGCTCTTCAAGTTATATACTGGGCAGAAATGTCTGAGATGCTTGCTGAGCTTTGCAAACAACTCCTAACCTCTGGTATAATCAAGTCGGCATTTTCAAAGGGTGTGGTGGTGTTATATAAGAAGGGCGATCCCTCACTCATGGAGAACTATCAGTCTTTGACTCTGCTTATGTTAACTATAAGATCTTAATGAAGATCCTAACCAATTGACTAAAGGTGGTTATGGCAGACGTTGTTGGGAAAGAGCAGAATGGGCTTGTCCCAGGACGCTCAATTACTGATAACTTGATGCTGCTTCACCTGATAGAAGAGTGGGCAAGAAAGCAGTATGACCATAGGGGTGGCTACTGTTTCTTGATCAAGAGAAGGCGTATGATTGGGTGAATCATGAGTTTCTTTGGGAAGTGTTAAGTAGGGTTGGAACCAAGGGACATTTGTTGAGACTGCTTAAAGCGATTTATGAGAAGGCCTCATCAGTTGTCAATATCAATGGGGTCATCTCCCACCCCTTTAAGGTGTGTTGGGCGTGCGTCTGGGAGACCCTCTATCTCCCTTGTTGTTTGTCCTTGCAATAGAGACCTTTTCAGTGGCTCTCAGAAAGTCGTACTGGAGAAAACTTACCATCAATGGCGAGGGGTACTCTCATTCAATGTTTGCGGATGATACATGGATTTATGTTTCATTGGAGGAGTAAGAGAAGGTGGTTTTGAACATTCTGAAGATGTACCAGAACGAAAGCAACTCTAAGGTCAATCTGTCAAAATCCAGGGCTTGGCCCATCAGCAGAATGGCAACGTTTGGTGTGGCACCAAAGAGCTCGATCCCCTGGATGGCAACAGGGGAGGAGTTTTTTAGCTTGGGTGTCCCATCCCTGGGTGAGCGTCGCCGCACAAAATTTGGCTAAACTTGAAGCGTACCTTAAAAAAGCGGCTTGGAAATGGCAATGGCTCAACTTATCTTATTGGAGCAGGGCTATTGTCATATAAACTTTCATTTTTTCAAGACTATGGTACATTACTGGATTTGTTCCATCGCCATCATCTTCCATCAGAAGTACACAAGGTTCAATCATCAGTTCATTTGGCAAGGGCGAGCGTCAAAAACCAGTTACTCTAATTTGTGTCAGGAGGTGAATAGGGGGGCATCAGTCTGATTAACTTTGGTAGTATGATCAAAGCACTGCAGCTGAAATGGATTGCACAGGTCGCTCAGGAGGGAACATCCATCTGTTGGTCTCCAATACTTGAAGACTACCTCTCTAAGGCTTGCAAGGACAGTTTGAACAAGGATCTTGGTGTTAGCTGGGGCATCAATCAAGGGGCCATTCCAAGTGCGGGAAACCTACCAGGCTACTGGAAGGATTACTTTAGAACTTGGGCGGGCAGCAAGGGTAGATTAGAGGGTGGAGAGTGAACCATCAAAAAAATTTGGGCGATTCCCCTTTGGGGAGGAACTTGAGGACTGGAGATGGAACCTTGTCTGCGCAAGGCCTTCAAGCACTTTATTGGGGCGGTTCACTGGGGGGACCTCCTTGATGGTGATGGCCGGAGGGTGCTTAGGGTGGAAGCAGCTAATAATGTAAGCTTTACCTCAAAGGTGCTGGTAAGGAAGGCATGGGATGTTGTAGAAGCAACTGTACTGCCTTCTTGCTGGAGGGAATAAATTCCTTCTCTGGCTGCATTAGAGGCTGGGGAAGCCCATTCAGAAGGTCATGGAGGGCAGGATTGGTGGGTGTTCCCATGAGGAAGAGAAGGCTGGAGATACTCCAGATGGGAAAGCCTCTTCATCCTTTGGGATTGGCTTAAGGTGGGGGGAGGTAGCGGTGTCTGCCTCTCAGATTTTACAAACGCCAGGTTCCAGAAGCTACAAGACTGAGAGCTTTGCTTAATATACTTTTCCCAGATCACTTGTAAAACGGGATCTGGCCTGATGGATCTGTGGGGGAGGAGGGTTAGGGGATGCTGGTCTATACCTGTTCAGAAATTTCTCTTCCAACTCCGCAGCAATATTCTGGTCACTGGGGTGACTCTGCATAAGTGGAGTAAGCATAAGGAGGATTACCTTCTGTATGCCTGTAAGGTGTGCGGAGGGGGGAGATGGCAAAGCACATCTTCACAGAGTGTCCAGCAGTGGATGCTGTGTGGAGCAATGTTCTCCTTTGTTATGAAGCATACCAACCAGGGTGTAAGTTATCCTCTGGTCATCTTGGATGGCCAGAGATCCTGACTGCATATGCTCCACCAAGTCTGCTTTCAGACAAGGAGGGGTTCAGGGTCTGGTGCACGATATGGGGGAAGTGATGTATGTCTATGGCTTGCCAGAAACCAGCGTTATTTCCCTTTAGAAGGAATTCAGGCAACAAGCTCCTTGGCTATAGTCAAGCAACGTCTATAAATAGCTGTAGAAAGCCATGGCAATCCTCTTTCCTCAAGTAAGTCCAACTTGGGGGTCAGTCTGGTCTCATCCCTCGCAGTAAGGGATGGGAGGCATATCTCTATACTGGTTGGGTAGCCTTTGCTACCTGGTATACCAAACAGTAAAGAATATGTCAGTTTTGGGGTGGTGTGAGCCACCCCACCCGTGGTTGGGCCCACTTCTGTGGTGCTTAGATTCGCGCATCCCCAGTGCAGCGGGGGAAGTACCCCAGGTTCATCCCACAAAGTTGGCTGCACTGGGTGCTCTAATGGGCACATAAAAACTTGAAGACTGATCTGCCCTTGTCATTTTACTTTAGGTATAGGGCCATCAGCACCTGCTGACCCCTTGGCATGTCACACGCGCGATTTGGGGATCCTCAGCCCAAATCTCAACCAACAAGAATAAATAGAAACTTAATTAAAAGGTATATTGGGAAAAGGATATTTTATTTGAAATGGAAGTGCCAGGTATTCATACTATTTACATAAGGGCTACTGCACCCACCGCTGCTAATTGGCTCATTGCTGGCTTTTCCAGCCAACCACTCCCTCAACCTTCAGCTGCATTACTCTCTTCCCTAGCGTCAACCCTCTCACCCCGTCCTTCCCAATGTCTGAATTTATTAGGCTTGGCTCATCCTTGGCCTTTAGTCACCGGTGAGCCATATAAATTACTATATAAATACCAAATTAGATTTGACCTTTATGTTGCTTAGCAATTATACTCCAGAAACCTCTTCAGTAGCTTGATTAACTTGGAATATCTCAGCATCTCGCTGAAAATACATTTTGAATCTTCAAAGTTGATCATCCAGGGAATCACCTTATTTGGGCTATATTTGATTACTAAGTATGAGGCGCCAGATACAATCTTGCCACCTCAAACTCAAAATCATCAGTTTACTGACACTTGAATAATTAATACAATTGGATCATCCTTTGTCTATTAGTCGCCGGTGATCCTAAAACTTAATTTAGGCCATTGATTGGCTTCATTTGATTTTAACTTTCAGATTCGGTGGAATACTTGGATTCAGCTTGACCAAATTTGGGAGCAACTACCTAGCAATCACCTAATAACCATAAAATTTAATCAATAAGCCATTCCGCTGGGATTGACCTACGTCATCCCAAATCTCAAAAGATCATAAGAGGATTCATCTGGTTAAAATTCTGACATTTCCCCCAACTTAGCCAGATGATAATCCTCCTACATCCTACCTTGGCGTGTGGGGTGGCGCTCAGGGTTTGCCCCTCCCCGCCACCAATAACGCTGGATCATAATCTCTAGGTTGGGGTCACACCAATATGCTCTTACCCTCCATGGTTAAGCCAGTGGCTCACCCCACTACCTCCTCACCAACCTATCAGCTACTCTGGCACCAACCAGAAGAACCTTTTGTTGTGAGCATCACTGTCAGAAAATCAGTTTTTGGTGACATTGAGCTCTTTGGTCAGCAAGCCAATTAGTATGAAGACTGGTTGGCCCTTGCCATTTTACCTTAGGCATGGGGCCAGCAGCACCAGCTGACCCTTTGGCGTGTCACCTGTGCCATTTAGGGATTCTCCAGCCCAACCCTCAACCAACAAGAATAATTATAAGCTTGATAAAAAGTAGACTGGTAAAAGAGAGATGTTTATTAAAAGGGAAGCGCCAGGTATTTATATTATTTACAAAAGGGCTACTACGCCCACCGCTGACCTATTGACTCAAAGCTGGCTCTACCAGCCAACCACTCTCTCAACCTTCTGCTGCACTACTCTCTTCCCTGGAGTCGACCCTCTCACCCCATCCTTCACAATGTTCAAATTTATTAGATATGGCTCATCCTCAGCCTTGAGTAACTGGTGAGCCATAGAAATTACTATATAAATAAATATTAAATTAGATTTAACCTTTGAGTTGCTTATTAATTATACATTGTAAATCTCTTCAGTCACTTAATTAACTCGGAATACTTCAGCTTCTTGATAACAGTATGTTTCAACTCTTCAAAGTCGATCGTCTGGAGAATCAGCTTATTCAGGAAATATTTGATTATTAAATATGAGGTGCTGGGAACAACCTCAACTACCTCAAACTCAGGATTGTCAGTTTCTGCTGACACTTACAAAATAATACAATTGGACCATCCTCAACTACTAGTCACCAGTGATCCATAAACCTAATATGGGCCATTGATTGGCTCCACTTGATCTTAACTTCAAAACTAGGCGGAATACTTGTATTCAGCTCGACCCAATTTTGGGAGCAACTACCTATCATTCACTTAATTACCACAAAAATTAGTTAATAATACATTCTGTTGGGATTGACCTATTTCATCCCAAATCTCAATAAATTATTGGAGAATTTCATCTGGTTAAAACTCTGACACTTGGTTATGCACCTTTCCAACAAAGTAATGATGTTACTACTGGAAACTATGGTGGCTTTGAGACCTGACACCCATTTGGTAATTTCCTTCATGAAATGTTCAATTTTTCTTCATAAGGTGGTCACGTCCCTAATCCAGTTGAGTTTGAGTCCTCTCAATTCAGCAGCTCATTGTCAGGAAATCAGCAAATAAGGGTTTTTCTTGGCCTGCCATTCAGGATGAAAAGACACCCAAAAGGCGATCCAGAATGCCAGGGGCACTGCTGCTTGAATGACTTTTAAATGGGCTGGGAGATAAGTAACCAATGAGCGCTGATGGGCTATAAAAAGCACCCTGGCAAAAAATCAGGCTGTCACAGCCCTAGGGCTCACGGGCCTGGGTGCAGGAAAGTGTGGGACCAAATTTGGTTGGTTGGTTTTTCCCATGGGGGGGACTTGGCAAGGCGACATTGGCAAGGGTACGGATCCTTGCCTGGAGAGGAGATAATTTCATCCATAAAATGCCACGATCATGGTGGCAGATCTCCTCAGCAAACAGGGAAAGTTACAATAAATTTCTAACATAATAGACTCAGTTAACTGCAGAGGGCAACAAGGTCACCAACATAGCCATGATGGCCTTTCATTGCACACCCTGTAATTCAACATTAGGGGTGTTGCAGGGTTCTGCAAAGAAGAATTTTAACTAAAAAATGGTTTATGGAAGCATAAGATTTTTACAAAAAATTTAAATAAAGAGGATTGACCATCAACTTTCCCAATGTGGTATGACTGATTAAATGGTCAGTTGATTAGAGGATAGCTTATTAATGCACAGGATTAAACCCTTGAGTTTTGACCTAACCTGACAGAAGTTTGAGTGAGGGGAACACAATTTTATTGAAACCAACTCTAAAAGTGTCAGCTTCAGTCTGAGTCATCATTGGTTTGTACACGGATGCCTGAGTCATGGATTTGCTATGATTATAATGATAAGAGTTATAACATCTCGCCTAACGGGCAACGGGAGCCTCCTAGGGGCATCCCACATAGGGACAGTCCCAAGAGATCAGGAACAGGTTTAAGACGCCCAACCCACTCACACCCAATCACTCTGGCGTCCATTTGGCCATGCAGAATTTTCCAGACTGAGATTTTGACACTACTGTGGAGGGTTCAATGCTGATAGCTAATTTTGCTGAAGACACAATGTTGTCAGTTAGTGTTACCAAAGGTTTGGAACTATTAGCTTTATTCGCTAAATGGTATATGGCTGTCAGGCTTTGTTACTAATGGTTCAATGCTGTTGGCAATGGATGCAAAGACTCGTCGCTGTTGGCCACATTTATACCCTTCATCCCATGCTAGTGCTTATTCTCTGACAATACAACACAAAAAATTCTCAAAAATCCAGCATATCAATTCTCCAGTTGTTAGTATAGTGATAGGTAGCAGAACTCTCAAAGGTAAGCTGTGACCCACCGCTCATCCATCACATGAGTGAGGTTGCCCTGGGAGACAATTGTAGTAACTGGCTTTTTTAGAACTTTTATGACAAGAAAGGAAATGCCACCTGGTCCAAGCGTAGGGGACGCTCCCTGGAATTACACACATCCATAACTCTGGGTAGCTCCTGGTTTAAATGGGGTATAAGTTAATACATCTGACCATGAGCATTGGCCATATGGTTAGGTACTTGAACAAGAGCCCCCTCACCTCCATAAACGTCTGTTTGAGGCGCTCCAAAAGCAACCAATTATCATTTTGCTGTGCTTAAGTGAACTGCATTATGTCCCCAATTTCGATGTTGTTTCAATCTAGGATGTACATAATCTGTAAAATAGATGTTTGTACATATGCAACAAGATATTCTATGGTGCCGTGAGAGTCAAGGTGGCACATCAGGCTGGTAATCATAACATTTAAATAAAACATATGAATTATTAGCACTGATACTGATCGTGCTGGTTAAAGAATATACTCATGAGATTTTCTATGAGGGTCCCCATCATAAAAAAAGTACCCCCAAAGGAGTCACTTCTTGATACTGTGAAGCTGAGTGGCGTTGACATCTGAGGATCATACATGTTGTGCTGACTAGAGAGCCGGACAAGCAGATAACTTCAACTCCATTGGGGAGTTATCAAGGTCAGTTGGTTAAATCATGTTGACCATAGTTGGTTCCTCGTCAAAAGATTCTATAGGTTCGCCACTAAATGTCACAGAAGACAATGAGGTCTTGGCAAAAATAATAAAAATTGCCAGGGTACAGGTATTTGAGATTGAGAGCTGAATCAGCAGGACACTGTAGTGAGCACCACTATCAAATTTCTGGCAGATTATGTAAGATCTGACGGTTTGTTGTTCAGATGTTGAACCACAGATACAACAGGAGGATGATATGGAGATCGTCATTCCCCAAGCAATGATGGTAAAATATAAGAAATAGAAGCTTGAGCGCTCCTGGGAAATCAATTTTATTAAAAAAAGCTTCATACTGAAAAACTTAAGGGATCTATACCCATTATCAACTTCCCGCTACAGAATCCACAGTAACTTACTTCCCTCAAAAGCAATACCCTCTCTATTCTCTGTTGCTAATGTTATATCTCTCTTGATGCGGTCACTCCTACAACTCTACTATGCAGCTACCTTCACAACCTATTTACTCTGTGCAATTTTGACAGAATTGCTACCATATTGTCACATTTCTCATTATTAACCTTTGGCATTCAATTTTCTGACAACCATCAGAAACTTAATATTATATCTATTGTTGATTATCCTCAGCTACTAGTCGCCAATAATCAAATTATACCAATTGTATCCAAACTGCTTCCTAAGACAACCATTTCCAACGGATTCCTAAGCTTTTGCTCAAATACCAATAACGATATTAATTTACCCTAGTATTTGGTATAGTGAAAGGAAAGTACTTGGTTGATTTCCCAACAAATGGCGTAGCAGAATTCTGCAGTTTGAGATAGGTGAGCATGTCCTGGTTCACAATAAGCACAGATTTGGATGGCGGAATGAGCTAGCTAGCATATAAATTGAACCCTTTGAGTTAGTAGAGAAAATGAGTTCTGATGCCTATACATTAAGAACCTAGTGAGTGGCCAGATTAGCAACTGAGTGCATACTAAAATCTATTGGTCATATAACCATTAGAGGGAAACAAAAAAGGGGCTAATCTGGAAATACATATATAACTAAAAATGTTTTAATAGTGGACAGCAATGAATGAATCAGCGCCAAAATGGGGAGTGCTCCAATCCCAAGAGTGGAAGAGGCCTCCACAGACTGATTGATGGAGAACAGGTTTTAGGAGCCAGGCCAGAGAAATACCACCTGGTTAAGGGGGAGATGTTAGAAAATTAACCAGATGGTTTCCTCCCATAGTTGCTAAGATTAGGGTTTTATTAGGTAGGTACAGAAGAGTGGTTTTTACCTGGTTTCAAGTAATATTATTAAGTTACCAATTTGTGCTCCACATTCAATTGGGTTGAGCTTTTCAAAGAATCTGCATATTTGGTGGCATCATGGACGATCCTCAACACTAAGTTGTTTATTTTGACTATGGAGATTAGATGCTGAGGTTTTAATAGAAATTGGTGACACATACCTATGATTTAAGCCAAGAAATAAATTGAGTGAATCAGTTATTGGAAATACTGGCTTGGTTGGGATTAGAACAGTGGCTACAGTGATGAGGATTAATTTGTCAATGAAGAATTAGGGTTACTTTTTTGTACAGTTGCCATAGTGTGACTCTATAAAAAAACCCATACTTTGTGCAGATCCCTAATACTAACTGTAGTGTGAATCTGTTTTAGAGATAAAGATTGTTGTTATTGAAGCTCTTTGCTTCCATCTAATATCCTATTATATTTTTCAAGGAATGGCGATTGTAATATAACCTTTCCATTGCGTCAGTGGGTATTAGTTCCTGTGCAATCATCCGCTGGATTGTACCTCTCTGGGATGCTATCTGGTAGAATCACAAGAAAATACATCCTCATCATTATTATAGATAATAACATATTCAGTGGCATCTGGTTGGCCAGAGTGCATTTACAAGGATCTACTTCCTCATTGACATAAGTATATTTAATAGAATTAGATTTTTAGGCATTTGATTCACTTAAATGCCATATTTGAGATCCTTTTGCAATTGTAGTCCTCCCCTTTGGCCCTGGTCTTTGCAATGGGGAAGATTAGAGCTATTTAGCAGGCAGGAAACGCCTTAACCATTACAGTGAGCAACAGTAGAAATCTACTAGCTTTTACATGGAGCCATAACTTATCAAGCTGAATGTTGGCTTTATTGAGTCCCATCATGAAGAGAAATTGTGTGAATATATGACTCCTTGCTGCTGGACATCCAGGCAAAAATATAGTTTATGGATTTATTAGGTGCTCTTTCAGTAAAAAACCCTAGCTTTATAAGTTGGGATTTCATAAACTTTTGTATAATTTTAAACAATTAGAAATTATCGTTAAAGGAAACTAGTTATAAGACCTGCAAAGTACCCATGCACTTCAACCATTGGGGTTTTCTGTTCTGCACAAAAAAGGGGTGGAGAAGGCAGCTGTCCTTCTCATTTCACATGGCAACTTTGCCCAGGTGGTGTATGAAAGGTGGGAGACAGACTACCCCTCAAGCTTTCCCCCTCACTAACTATCTTATCACTTTAGAGATAGTACAGTGAATTGGGGTGTATTTGGAGGTGGCAGCGGTAAGAAGCCACTGCCAGTGGAAGGTTGTAGTTGTTCTCCTCTCTCAATAGTCTCAGGCCCCAATGAGGGGTCTTCTAGCACTTATAAATTGACGCCCAGCATAAATAAGTCATCTGCAGTACGCTCAGGGTTGAAACCCCATCAATGTGTTTCCCTTCTGGTGGAAAAAATGAGCCTGATTCCAACAGGTTTGGGCGCATTATACTCTATAAAAACCTAATGGGACCTCACATATGCAGCTTGGCCATGGGCACATCCAGCACCTGATGGATGAAGCGTCAATGATCCGCCAATAAGAAGCCTGCTGTGAGAGAAGATTTGGCGCAAAATATGAGTGAAAGTTATCTTGACAAGATGAGGTCAATTGACATTGTAAAGATTTTAAAATGTTAATATACTTGAAATCAAATAAATTGTATTGCCCTTGGTTAATGCGATTTTTTATTCCCTGAGATCAGAACTTAAGAGATCTGTACCCCACAGGTACTGCTGTCATTCAGTTTTTATTTTTCTGTTTAATAAATTTCTGTACAGGTTCTCCCATTTTAAATAATGCTCTCTATCAGATAGTTGTTACCTGTAGATGCCATGTTACCCAGTCTACGTGATTACTGGCCATAGTGGCCATAGGTATAATGCTGCTGCCATCCCTACTCAAGTGGGGAACTGTTACAGTAACCTGTTGGGATTATCTCCCATTTTAGATGCTATATGTTATAAGGATGAGACCTTAATTTTGGAGATCCTCTCTCCCTAGTGGGCAAAGTTTCATGACTTTCTGTTAGGAGTGAGGGGAGCCCAAGTTTACTCTGGTTCCAAACTGATGGGTTCCAATCAGCCACCAGAGGAACCAAGAAACTGCTGAACATGTAGGTCTTTAACCTTGTATCCGTCTAAGTCTCAACCATTTTTTATCAGGAGCATGTTGGCCACAATTCACTCCATGCTACACAAAATGCTCTCTAAAATATGGCAAAAGCTTCAAAGAATGGTAGGAGGAAACAATTTATTAAAACCAATAGAAATAAAACAAAGTAGGCTAGCACCCTCACAATCAAGAAAACTGGCCTTTATATATATGAAAGAGGGTATCATGGTTCATAGCATGGTCTTTGGTTCTGCAACACTTGAGTTGGTATCTTCTCATGCTGCAGGTTTCCAGGGTTCACTCTGGGGAGGATTGGTTCAACTCATGAGCTGTCATGGGAACTGAGGTAGGGAGAGGGCTAATTCTAGAGGTGGCATTATAACTGAGGTTGGGGGTGATTGGGTCACCATAGTTTGTTGCCTCCCAATTTAGCTATCCTTGAAATTTTTGGAGAATTTTCCAAAATCAAGGCATGATTATCTTCGGAGGTTTGATGCTCAATTGACAGCAAATTTCTAAAATTTTGGAATGGGAAATCAGGTGAATGATGAAAGGGAAGGTAAAATTGGGTTCATAAGAATTTATCATTTTTGGAAAAAACAAATTTTTGTATCTTAAGCGTTGTAACGCCTTCAGTCTTTTTTAGTTTCCAATTCTTTGGAAAGTTGGGATGTGGTTTTGCGTACTTAACTGTGGTGCTTTTAAAGTTTTTGTAGAGTTGAGAAATCTTTCTGCACAAGAGCTTAATCTTTTCAGCATACCAAGTGCTAGGCAGGAGGATGATTGAGTGGGTGCAAGTATAGAAATATCCAAAAATTACATTGGTTTTTCCTATTTGAAAAGGGTAGTAAGCACCATATGTTTTCAAGCCCTTAATGGAAAGCCTTATATTACCCTTTCCTTTTTTTGCCAACCTTCTGGTAGGTTGGACAAAGGGTACGTTCACAATTAATGGGGAGAGTAGGGTGTTATACTGTGACATTGGTAAATGAATCATAAGGACCACCTACCTTCTGACAAGAATAGGTTACCCTATCCTGAAAATGGGGTTGAATTGGGGGAATCTAAGCATGCTGTGGCCAATTTGGGCTGGGATGGGACGTCATGTGGGGTTTGTCAATTGGAAGACCCATTACCAGGTGAATTACCTAAAGCAACTGGCAAGGTCTCTTCACCAGAACTGACATAATCAAGCATCAGCTCATAGACCGTGAGGTAGGAACTGTACAAGATATGCTAACAAACTGACCAACCCACACGCTAGAGAAAGGATGATAAGGGACAGGAAGGGCGATAGGGGAGGTCCATGCCGCATTGTAGCAGATTTTGTAAATATGACAGGCCTATTATGCTAGGAGCGAGGGGAGCCAAGTTTGCTTTGGTTCCATACTGGCAGGTTACAATCAGCCACCAGAGGGACCAAGCAACTTCTGTCAGTGTGGGTCTGCAAACTTGTATCTATCTGGGGCTCAACCATTTTAGTGGGAGCATGTTAGCTGTGATTTGCTCCATGCTGCACCAAATGCTCTTCAAGAAATGACAAAAACTCTAAAGATTGGTAGGGGAAAAATTTAAAAGACCAAGAGAACTAAAACCAAATTGGCCAGCATTCTCACAAGTTAGGGCACTGGCCTTTATATGAGGAAGGGGTATCATGGTTCATAGCATGGTATTTAGTTCTGCAGCTCTTGGGTTGGTATATTCTCGTGCTGCAGGTTTCCAGGGTTTACGCTGAGGAGGAGAGGATCAGCTCATGAACAGTCATGGGAACTGAGGTAGGGAGAGGGCTAATTCGTGAGAATGCATTATAACTTAGGTTGGGGAGGTGATGGGGTCGCAATGATTGGCAGCCCCCAATTTAGCCCATTAAAATTTTTTGAAAAATTTATAAATTGAGGCGTTCTTTATATTCAGAGGTTTGGTGCACAATTGATGGTTTTTAAGTTTATTGGTATGGGACATTGGGGAAACAATTGAAGGTAGATTAAAATTGGGTTTAGAAATCTCAATAAAATTTATAAAAGTTTAATGTTTGTATACTAAGCTTTTGCGCCTTCTGAAATTGAAAATTTTAAGTTTTTTGAGAAATGGGAGGCGTTATTGTTGGGCTTACCTGGGGCACTTCTAAATCTTGGTAGAGTTGAGGGATACCTCTTCACAGGAACTTAACTTTTTTAGTATACCAAGTGCTAGGCAGGAGGGGGATTAGGGTGGGCCCAAGGCTAGGAAAATTCCCAAAATCAAATTGGCCTTTCCTATCTGAAAGAGGGTAGTAGGCACTACCTGGCTTCATGACCTTAGTGAAAGGCCTTACACTTTCCATGCAGTCAGCAACCCGTGCAGAGTGGATTTGAGCATCCCTATTTGGCCTAAGTAAAAACTGTGGGGGAATCTGCAACCACTTTTGCAATGGCGCAGTTACTGATGGATATGCTGGTAATGATGACTGTTTGTCACTGCCCTTCAATCATTCCCTCCCCCTAAGCTATCAAATCATATGGATGGCTATTCCTCTGACATTCTGGTTTGCATTATGGGTGTATATTCACCCCAACTGGCAGGCTAGTCTCAACTTTCTTAGCTGGGTCCATGAAACTAGTATACTCATATCACTTAAGCTTTTGAGGCTACTGTATCATTGTAACAAAGCCCTTTTGTTGAACTATATAAGTATCATAATTATTATGCAGCAGTGTACGTCAACGGTTTATTGAGTTACTCATTTTATCATATTTTAGCTAACGTTGCCAACATCCAAGGCCTTAGATCTACTCGTTGACTACAGCTTCAGCCTATAAGGTATAACTAATGGATAGCTAGCACCCGAGGCCACTTGATAAATAACGCACTTGAAAATACAATTTTGGTATACTTCAAGCCACTTTACAAGCTTTCACCTTTAAAAGTTAATACTGATAGGTATTTGTTAAACAGATAAACCGTTACTTTATAGCTATTGGGAGCAGTTTAAAATCAACTGAGCGCCACATAAATCTCTTACAAAGTTTTAAATGGCATCTTTTAACTAAAACCTCATTTTGGTACATGACTTTTTCAAAGTATGGTTGCGCACAAAGCTATGATCCAAGTCTTCAACTTGAGATGTCTGGTAGGGCTGAGATGGGAAATAAAGGTGTAACGGATGAGAAATCCCAGTTTCTGACCGCCATATAGTATTCATTTCTTTGGCACGCTGACTAGCAACCAAAGCCTAACCTAGTTAGAGAGGTTTGGGGCACCAACGGCACCAAACCTTACCTAATACCAGTCAGTTATGCATAGTCCTCTGGGTTGGTTGGACCCAACCGCATGAAAGCTCCTTGAACCCGGACACCCAAAGAAGACTAACAGGTAAGTTAGGTGTGCTAACCCTGAAACAACTTTTATTTTTATTCAGGAGATAAAAAGGCCCACTAACCAGAGCTCATATGGGGAGCAACTGGCAACGCTCCCCAGGAATAGAATGCTAGGGGTAAAATTCTGAAGTGAGCTTTGGAAATGGTGGGTGCAGCTTATAAAGGCTGCCCTTCAGGGTTCTCACCTGAACATTGATAAGGCTCATATGAGGCTAATCTAAAATTTGGGCGCGGCACAACCCAGCGCCCAAAATGACTGAGCCAAAAGTATTTTAAAACGATTTGACTTAGATTCAAAAAATCTGAATCTGAATCAAGATGCAATGATTGAGATGAACTCAACCATTACAAAAGGGAGTTGGTGGAGATTACTAGAAGTTCAAGTAACCATAATGACTGCCATGGTATTCCAATTTGTATTTGGTTATTAAAGCCATATGAAGCCAATGTACGCCCTGTAAGGTTTTGTATCATGAAGATGTAAAGGTTTACTTGGAAGCGACCTACTAAAAATTTGACTTAATTATCCGACCATCCTTTAGGCCCTAAAGTTTTAGCTTAAGCGGTTCAAGTTAACCTTCCCATACCCTTTGCAGCATTAATTATCCAAGATGGGTGCCTTATAACCCTACAGGATGGGCCCATGTGTTATTAACCCAAAACCTGTATAGCTGGTAGTGTGGAAGGTTAAGGGCTAATTGAACCCATCCATCACATCAATTAACATATGTAATGCCTGATACCATCTAGGGTTTATGAGGAGGCTTAAAGAGGCTTGGTATCCATAACAGTGGATAAATGAGCTGGAGCAGCCTTTAAGAGTAATATGGAGGTTTCTATTTGGAAGTAACCTTCACCCCAGTATTGCTACCATGGTTTTCCCATCCCAGAGTGAACTATGTTTTTGAAGAGATTGAATATGGCGGCTTGGACCCTATCAAGGAGAAGTGGGGGATAAATTATATGATATGGTTTGGAGAAAGATGTACAGGTTCGATTTAAAGGAGGTTTAATGTTATCAATCAAAAATCAATTATAAGTTATGGAGGCCACTCTAAGGATGGGGATAGGAATAGGGTTTAGCTCAGCTTGTAAAGCAAACTTTAAAAAAAGCTAAGGCCTTAGCTAAATCTTATAAGTACTGATGTACCATAGTCTTTGATTATGGAGTAGTTGTAAAGGTACAATCTAAGATTTTAACTTACCAGTAAAGAGCTTAATAACCCAACTCATAAGTGAATCGTTTTAAAGCTTGTAATAAACTAAACAAGACCTCTATAAGGTACCTATCTGCTTGGTAAGCAACTACCAAGAGCTTATCAAAAGGCTTCATCAGAAAACATGCCCCTAGATTAAACCTGCCACTTTGAGTTATCCTCCAGATACTTTAGCTTTAGCTTGAAGGTATGAAAAATCTATGGCATACCAGTTGGGTGCTAATCTTAACCAAATTAAAGCTTGTCACCCTTGCAACCCAAGGTCAACTCATGAGCCGAGGTGATAAGCTTCCGCTACGATATTGGTGAGCCTAACCTTATCTCGATAAGGGTTACCTTTACCTTGGCCCCTAAATACTTCTGTAAACCTTATGCCGGTCACCTGGGCCGCTGCTAATTATCCAGGCTTTAGCCGATCTGGATCTTATTTTTAGAGAGTTGGTATAGATGACCTTTAGTTATCCCACAAAATTGATACCGAGTTCAATGATAAGTATGGTTTAGGCAAAAGGCCACCAGCTTAGGATGCTGAGAAAGGGTTGTCTTTATAGGTGAATGGGGAGTATATTGGGATAAAGTTAGAGTATTAAACTTCTGTGGAGGCAACCTTAACTGTTTTATGAAGTTGATTGTAGATGATTAAGATAATTGATTTGAATTAAAGATTGATGATGAACATAAAACTTTCAAAATCAAATTGTTACCAGAGTTCAAAGTACAGAAATCGGGATACCCTAGCATCTAACCTAGAGGTACGGATGGGTGCTACCTTCGGTGGATACTAAAGGGAAGACCCCCTTTAATATAGGTTCCAAAGGTCATAACCTAAGCTTTATTTATAAGCTGACTCTGTTTAGAATAGCCATCAATTGTAAATTACAGTTTTAGTTTGTATAAAGGATACACCTGGCCAACCAGTGCTAAGAAATAAACGCCACCCCCGTGTTTTATTATGAAATTTGTATGTGCCGCAGTCCAAGAAAAGGCATGGCCAAGATAGGAGAAAGCTGTGTAGCTTATTATCAAGAGCCTGGCCAATGGGACACCGATATAGGATAGGGGCTCTTTCACGCCCCCAGATGGGCCCCCCAGATGGGATACCAGCCCAGCAATTTCAACTCTTAAAAGCTGGCACAAAATCTATATCTCTTATGAATATAGCCGATAAACTTTCAAGCTGTAGCTGATATGGAGACTTACGGTTGGCCAGGTTTGGTAAAGGCTAGAAAAGTCCAATGGAGGCGCAGTACAATTACCCGGCGCACCGATTTGATATGAAGACCTATCGCTTGACCTTAAGCCCAAGCTTATTTCCTTTCGATTGCGTAAACTGGACGGTAGGTTTTATACATACCCGCTTGACTGGCGGCTTATGACCCTAAGCAGAGCTATTATAAAATACAAGTTGCCACCATAGGGTATTTAAAAATATACCCTTGGGTTTTAGCTCGGTTCTTATTGTAGCTAGCAATTTAACAGATATGGCCCTTTTGATTTAGGGGGCGGCCACAAATTTAACCAATTCGAAATAAGCAGTTGTGCACGATTTCAGGGGTTGATGAAGTTTGGGGTTATAACCATCAATAAAAATAGATTTTGGGGTGAACTTCACATGAGCCATAATCAAACTTCGACGTTTATCACTTGACCTTAGATGCAGTTTCACTTTTGTATTTTATAACTATAAAACTTAGCCATAAGGAGATTAAAATAGTGAGCTCAGTGACTTAACCGCACATATAACAAGGTAGGTGATGTTTCCCGCTAACTGCTGTTATCAGATCGAACGGCCGAATAATGGGTGCAAAGAGTAAAAGTATGTAATCCGTTACCCTTTTGGCATGAATCATAAACCATCAAACTTGAGTTGCAACCATCAAACCTACGTCAAGGTGTAACCAACTTAAAGCTAGTAAATGTACAGTTGTAACTGTACAGTTGTAACTTTGCTATATCATCATGGCATACCTCTTTCTGATACAGGGGTTTACTGGCCAATTTGCATCTAATACGGTCACTTTCTCATCCATTACAGGTCAAGTTGTATCCATTTGGTCAATTTCGCATCTAATGCAGCCAATTTCGCATCCATTACAGGCCAATGCGTATATTTCTTATAGTTTTTAATATGTAAAGATATGAAAATCGATGAAAAATTTACAAATCGGCGCATAATGGATACAACTTGACTGTATTGGATGCGGAATTGACCGTAGTAGATGCGAAATTGACTGTAATGGATATGAATTGGCTTGTAACAAATGCGAAATTAACTGTAATGGATGCGAATTGGCCTGTAAAACCCTGAGTTTTGTGCAGTAAAGCTTTGCACCCCTACATATATAGTTCAAGGGGTTTCTCCATTGCCTCGGCTAGTAAACGCCTTATCTAGTGTTTTAGCCATAGCTAAAGAGTAATATTTTTGGCAAATCTACATTCGACCGATTTGATATAGTTTCAGCCACCCCACCACTAACTAGACTACGTTTTCTATAAGGCTATCTGATAGTGTATAGAGGGGTAACGTCGAATCTAGGTATTAACCCATAGTGTGCGAACCCAGCGGAGGGTTGGGGCAGGGCACCGCATCCAGCAAATCCCTAAAGATGGGGGACGTGACCTTCCTAGAGGCCGAGATCACCGTTTGGGTGTAGAAGGCGAACCCCTCCCGGGGTGCGGTATCGGAAGGGACAAGGCCCAGTTCCGATCGCGAGGGGAGTTCCTGGTCAGATGGGCAAAGACGGCCAGATCCGACGTGTAGAAATATAGGTCTCTGGAGAAGGTGGGGTTCTGCTTGGACCCCATAACGACGAGCAGGTCGAGGCGATGCTGGGCAGCGTACGTCTTCATCCACAGGTTGGGGGTTGGGAATGGACCCGCTGCCAGTCCTCTAACGCCCAGTTGACGAGGAGGAGATCCCAAGCCGCCTACGGGTGAGGGGCGTCGTCCACACCTTGTAATCCCTGCGTAGCAGCTGGGCTGGGGTCAGATGGCGGACCCGGGTCTTGGCAGCATCGATCTCGTCAAAGTACGCGGTGCACCCATTAAAGTTGGATGGCTCAACCAGCGCGCACAAGGTACTGGCGGACGCGATGTCAGTGGGCGTAACCCGGCCATACTCCCCTCTAAGGTTGACCGTATCGATAAGGATGGGCGCAAGCATCAGCGGGGCCAAGCTGGCGAAAAGCTCATCATGGGGTATTGGGGACTGGCGGCCCCACCATTCCACGACGAGCGAGGTATTGGATCCCACCGGCCGGATGACACGCGGGTTGGCATCCAGGTGAGCTCTCTCATCCTCGTGGTGGTCAAAGATGGCCGTCACTTGACCTTGCCAGTGGCGGAAGCGAGGGTGGAGCTTATTGTGGTCCATCAGGATAAAATTCGTCCGCCAACGTTTATCGTTAGTGGCTAGCGCCTCCCATTTGAGGACCGGCGGATCATCTATAAATAGTAGAAGCTCAACCGGCACACCGTTTCGCTCCATAACGTGTAGAACCTCGGGCCGCAGGTCGATCTCCTCCCTTGGAAGGTTGATGAGGGGCAGGGTCAACGCCATCCCGCCCTCGTTAAAATGGGTGCTGAGAAGCGCATACGATAACGAGGAGATGATCGAATCTAAATCTGGAAACTGGGGTTAGTTATAATGACCACCCTAAGATGGCTATCCACGCTTAGTTAGTTAAGCACCGACAATAAATCCTGCACCCGAAACATACCGATAAAAATATCTACCCAAGAGATTTTATCATCCAAACTCCAGAAAGGGTTAACTGACGCCCAACGGGGTGAAAATTTCTATCAGCTGTTTCGAGGGGTTTCGGGTTAATCCTTATAAAGTTTAAAAGTATCTATCGCCCCCTTTGGGGCTGAAAACACATGGGCCTATAAGTTTTTTCATAAAATTCGGAATTTTAGGCTAAATTTTAAACGAGCCAAGATTAGATTAGCAACGCCTTTAAGTCCCTACTAAACCCCAAAATGAAAATAATAGCCACCTTTTATTTAAACCAAAATTATATGAGCGCTGTAAACTGCTGTTTAAAAACTAAAGCTTGTTAACTTATTAAAACACCGAGCCCTTAGATTATCTCAGCACGCTAAATTATTGCTATCAGCACATATTTAAATCTGCGAATCATAGCGCAGTATCATAACCAGCATGATTTTATATATCGCTTGCTAACAGGGCATATAAATTTTAGGGCCAACTGCCTAATTTTAAAGTGGCAAAGCTTCAATGACGAACTCCCTAAAACGTTTAAAGAAGCACTAAAATGCCTACTAGACGGTTGGAGCCAAGGACAAAACCTGCGCAGAGTAATATACAAAAATCACGCGAATAAAACATTAACGCCTAAATTACGCCACTGAAAGTAAAAGTAGGTTACCCGCAGCCTCGTTGCCCATAACCCAGTTGATTTCCCGGTTATGGGCCGGCTTTGAAGTTTCCGACGGGTTGGGTGAGCATGGTGAACTCGCCGCCGTTAGAATTTTCTGAAGTTGGGTACGGCTTCGCTTGAGGAGGCGCTCGAAAGTCGCGGATTTCAAACAGCTCATCGGCAACTAAATACCGGTGGGTTAAAAATTAAAAAGAGGGTCGGGGAGGGTCCTTTGGCTGGTTGTTAAATCGAAAGGGCAATTAAAATCTCCGCATTGAATAAAATATAATATAACAAACTAAAAAAATTGGGTCCAACCGTTGCCAATTAAAAATTAAGGTATTATTGGCAAGTTACAGCTGTGGAAAGCCCCAGCAACCCAACAAACGATAAGTCTAAACCCGAGATCGGTGTATCCCCCTTTAGGTTGGGACCACTTGTGCTAAAAAAAGATAAGTCTAAACCCGAGAGCTCCTGCGAACTCAAACTATTGATAAATCAGTTAACAACTACATGACAAAGTACACCCTAGCACCTATTATCAAAACTACAACTATACTCCAAATAAATTAAGAAAACTTTTCAGCCTAGCTAAAAATGAAACAATCTGAAGCCGGAAAACAAAAAAATGTCCCAATCGAAAGGGAAACCCCAATTGGAACCACCTAGTGCTAAAAAAGAAAGTTAAACCCCAACCCGGTTCTTATATAGGCTATAGGTAGGCGATATCGTGCAAATTAAACTTAACTCAACTCTAATCCCTATAAAAAATTACCTGTTACTATGCAATTTCAAATAAGTCAAAAAGCTTATCTGGGGTTGGTAAGAGAGGTTTAACTACCAGGTTTATCATCCAATACGCGTGTTCAGCTTATAGATCCCGCCGTGAAATTATTAAGGTCCAAGTTGGATAGTTTAAAATATTTCGGGATAGTATAGCCGACAAACTCGTATAGTTCTAAAAGCTCGATAGGTACCTTATTTTATATTCGAGGTGGGTCGACCTTGGGACAAATATACTACCACACCGAGAATGTTTTCTAGCCAGTACAGGTTTCGAACTCAAAACCTGCACTAGGGGTGGAAGCAGTTTTACCCACTCGGCTAACCACCCTTTAGGTACCTTATTTTCATTTCCGCTTTTTTATAAATGCACCAAGTTCTAGATAACGATGGTGAGGTGGCTTCAAATCATGCATTTATAAAAATTTATAGGATCCAGTAACTAAGTGCACAATATAGATCAACCATTCTGATCATAAATTTAACTCTATAACCCATCGATCATAAGTTTTTATGCCACCATTACAGGCTCATATTAATACCGTTTCTTTAACCCTTTATAGAGTTATTTTTATACCACCCTTTACTTAAGACAAGTAATATCACCTAGGCTTTATAAGCATGGGGTAACTTCTACGAGGCGGGTTATCCTAATATAGATTTATCATGCTGAGAAAGGATACGGGATGAGATTAAAATTAGTGAAGGGTTAAGTCCAATTAAAAACCTTCCAGGTGCAATAATCCGATAGGCTAAGAGTATAACGATCTAACTTCAATAAATACTTGGCTAAACATAGTACATGCACCGTATAAGTTTCATCTCGGCTGATCTGGCCAAAGGCTTTAATTTGAAGTCTCCTATAATTTACCCTAAAGTAGTTAAGATGATTTAAAGCATACCTTTAAGCATAAGGGTATATTATACATCCTCTGTTTTGCAACAAAGATCAAATTTATAACCTAAACTATACCTTTAGAAAGCAAACATGATATCTTTGAGTTTTTGTGCGCCCATTAGGCACCCAGTGCAGGCAACTTTGCAGGATGAAGCCTGGGGTACTGCCCCCTACCACACTGGGGCTGCACAAATCTAAGCACCACCAAAGTGGGCCCAACCGTGGGTGAGGTGGCTCACACCATCCCCAAACTGACATATTCTTCACTGTTTGGTATACCGGGTAGCAAAGGCTACCCAGCCAGTTCAGAGATATATCTCCCATCCCTTACTGCAAGGAATGAGACCAGACTGACCCCCAAGTTGGACTTACTTGAAGAAAGAGGATTGCCATAGCTTTCTACAGCTATTTCTAGCTATCGCTTGACTATAGCCAGGGAGCTTGTTGCATGGATTCCTTCTAAAGGGAAGCAATGCTGGTTTCTGGCAAACCATAAACTATACATCACCTCCCCATATCATGCACCAGACCCTGAACCCCTCCTTGTCTAAAAGCAGACTTGGTGGAGCATATGCAGTCAGGATCTCTGGCCGCGCAAGATGTCCAGAGGATAACTTATACCCTGGTTGGTATGCTTTATACCAAAGAAGAACACTACTCCACACAGCATCCACTGCTGGACACTCTGTGAAGATGTGCTTTGCTATCTCCTCCCCTCCACACATCTTACAGGCATACAGAAGGTAATCCTCCTTATGCTTACTCCACTTATGCAGAGTCACCCCAGTGACCAGAATATTGCTGCAGAATTGGAAGAGAAAGTTCTGAACAGGTATAGACCAGCATCCCCTAACCCTCCCCCCACAGATCCATCAGGCCAGATCCCATTTTACAAGTGATCTGGGAAAAGTATATTAAGCAAAGCTCTCAGTCTTGTAGCTTCTGGAACCTGGCAGTTGTAAAATCTGAGAGGCAGACACCGCTACCTCCCCCACCTTAAGCCAGTCCCAAAGAGCAAAGAGGCTTTCCCATCTGGAGTATCTCCAGCCTTCTCTTCCTCATGGGAACACCCACCAATCCTGCCCACCATGACCTTCTGAATGGGCTTCCCTACCTCTAATGTAGCCATAGAAGGAATTTATTCCCTCCAGCAATAAGGCAGTTCAGTTGCTTCCACAACATCCCATGCCTTCCTTACCAGCACCTTGGAGGTACTGGCAACATTATCAGCTGCTTCCACCCTAAGCACCCTCCAGCCATCACTATTAAGGAGGCTCCCTGTCATGATTCCAATATGAATGACAATAATTATGGGACAGCTAGGGTGGAATTCGCTGAAAATGGTATCAGTTATGATTATTTGAGTGCCTTGAGATGAGGCAATATTGGGACATTACAGGTTTTTATTGGATATAATGGGTGTTGAAGATTTGGGCTTTGCCTGATGGCTGGTTCATTGTTTGGTGGATACTGCAGCTTCAAGCATCTATTGTGTGAGGACAATAGACAGGATAGTGCTTTAAATTTATGATATAGCTTTTTGGTAATACTTCAATTGTATACCCAGTCATTTCACTTGGACGATGGCACGCTGCCCTGATCCTACTGATCCTAAGTGAAAACTTACTTTAATATAAAATAAAGTGATAATGCAAAAAGGTTATAAAATAAATTAAAAACTTAATCCAGAAGTTAAAGGATGTCTATATTAGTTTAAATGCAAGGGTTATTTATAGGGTTCAATGTTAACCACACTTACCCATAGGCATATACTTTCAGTGGCCCTTGGCCACATAAAAAGTTTGTAAGGACGTCTACAAATACTTTGACTCAGGGCATCATACTCAGCCTCAGAGTCAGAGTAAATACTGTCATCATTATTGAGATGGCGTTTTGTACGCATCTTCAAAATAGCTGAACCAATTCACTTTCACATGCAATTGGCAGCACATACCAAGGCGATTTGTGTCACCAATTATTAATTAATTTGATCAAAAACTTGACCAAAATTAAAAACTAATTTTGACATAGACCAACAAAGCCCTCATGCCTGAGTCATTAAATAAAAACTTAAATTTAAGTTTGACCTAACCAACAAAGCCCTCAAGCCTGTGTCATCATAGTTGAATATAATTAGGTGAAATTGCTAGGCTGCAAGTCCCAAGTTCAGATACTTAGGATACACCTGAACCATAAATTGTTGATATCAAATATCTGATGATTAGGTCCAGTCAACTCCTCGACACTTCCCCCACCTTGACTGGATATAAGCAGTGGATAACCTTCTTCCTGAGTTGCACTGTCTAACTCTTCACCTTCCTCAAAGTTTGAATATCATCTTGATAGCCTTCTCTAAGCTGACAAGGCCAGCGTGCCTGATGCCAAGCTTTCTTGGGTTTTGGCGCATCTCCATCAGGGTCTAGACAGTTGGAACTTGTATGAAGTCTACATCTCTCTGATTCCATTGCAGACTTCTTCAGTTTGATCACACTCTCCTCCCCCCACCAAAGAGGGGACCTACTACTCTAATGCCTGTGAGGCATCAATCTATGAAATAAACTATATGATTTGCAATTATTTTATTTTTTATTTTTTACTTTTTACTTTTTATTTTTTTATTTTTTATATTATTATTCTTTATGATATGGATGAAGGAACTTAGCGTGTACTCAATTCACAACCCAGCCACCTTGATCCTTAATGGTATATACATCTTCAGACAATTTCTCCAAAATGATAAATGGACCCTTCCAGAGCAAGGCTAGTTTGTGTGCGCAGCCTGCGCTATGAGTGTCACAATATACTACTAAATCTCCTTCATCAAACTTAATCACCAAAGCCAATTTGGCATCATCATAGCTCTTCTGAATAGTTTTTTGATTAATTGTATTTTAATAAGCTTCCAATTGCAACTTGATTAAGTCTTTGCCAGTTGCTTGACATATTTATTTGGGTTAATTGTGTTGGGTGAACTGAGTACTAAGTATAATAATGGAGGTAGAGCGGGATGTCTACCATACAAAAGTCAAAATGGAGAGTGGCCTTTGCTGCTGTGGTATCTGATATTGTATGCAAACATAGTCACACTAATTGAAGTTGCCTATTGTGAAGGCGCCAAAGCTGCATTTTTGCATAAAATGCCAACTAAAGTGCCATTCACTCGCTCTACCATACCATTAGTCTCAGGATGGTATGGTGTTGACAACTTTCATTTGATAGACATCAACTCATTTAGTCATTGTACCATTTGGGCAGTAAAATTCGTGCCATTGTCTGTCAATATCTTCTGGGGGCATCCGTGCTTATAGATAATATTATCCATAATGAACTTGGCAGTAGTTAGGGCCATAACGTCTCAAATTGCTTTTGCTTCCACCCATTTTTGTTAGATGGTCAATAGCAACAATTATGTATTTGTTGCCTAGGCTACTCACAGGCAAAGGGCCAATTATATCAATTGACATGGTATGCCAGGCCCAGTTGGGTTTGATCAAACGGTATTTCATATCCAACTTCATAGGTTTTGCAATTTGGCATGAATGACATTTATTGAGCACATCTTGGATATTGAATTGCATGGAATCCCAATAGTAACTGGCTCAAATTAATTCTAACATCTTGGTCATTTCCCCATGTCTGACAGCCTTGTGTGCTTGTGTGATAATCTCCATTTGGTCGGAAGGTTTTGGAAAGATTTGACATTATCCATCAGGCTTAAGTTTGTATAAAACTCCATCTCGATATTTGGTGTCAATTAATGCTTTCTCAATCACTTTTTGAACTTCAGGTGGCTCATCTCCATATTTTCAGTTAATCATTTTTTCATGAAGCTCATCAGCCAAATTGCTCAGGACGGCTACAATGGGAAGTTGCAATAGTCTATCTGCATTTTGATGGGCCGCTCCAGCTCTATGAATAATTTCATAATTGTATGCTTGTAATTTCAGAGCCCAGTGGGCTAACCATCCTTTAGGTTCCTTGAGATTATGGAGCCATCATAATGAGCTGTGATCCATTACTACTTGGAACTTGGTGCCATGAATGTAAACCCAAAATTGTTTACAAGCATAGATGACAGCCAGGCATTCTCTTTTGGTCACCGTATAATTATGCTCATGCTTATTCAGCATCCTGCTGCAATAAGTGACTGGATGCTCCTCGCCATCATCCCCAATCTGCAA
Organism: Massospora cicadina; assembly: GCA_022478985.1. NCBI lineage: Eukaryota > Fungi > Entomophthoromycota > Entomophthoromycetes > Entomophthorales > Entomophthoraceae > Massospora > Massospora cicadina. The sequence goes on along the minus strand of JAKSZP010000750.1, from coordinate 6,001 downwards.
TAGCACACCACCAATTGCAGTCAACGAGGCGTCAGTTTGTATGATAAAAGGCTTGCTAAAATTGGGATATTGGAGGATAGGCGCCAAGCTCATTTTGTTTTTCAAAGCCTCAAAGGCTTGTTGGCATTCCTCTGCCCAATAAAAATAAACTCCTCCTTGTAGCAAGTGGAATAGAGGCTCAACAATCTTTGCAAACCCTTTCACAAATCATTGATAGTATCCTACTATGCCTAAGAACACTTGGACATCTCTCATACTCATCGGAGGTTGCATATTGTTAATCGCCTCTACCTTTTGAGGCTGAGGTCGCAAGCCCTTGTAATCAATGACAAACCCAAGGTATTCCAATTGTTCTTTAAAGAATTGGAATTTTCTAGGTATTATCTTTAGATTGGCCTTCAACAGATGTTTGAACACTTGCTTGAGGTGCTCCAGATGTTCAGAAAGCATTTGTGAAAAGACATTGATGTCATCCAGGTACACCAGAATGCAGGACAATTTAAGGTCCCCCAAAATTGTGTCCATTGCATGCTGAAAGGTTGCCAGTGCATTACACAGCCCCTGTGGCATGCGTGTCAGTTGAAAAAGCCCTTGAGCAGCAATCATCGCGCACTTTTCCTGCTCCTCTGGTGGCAACTCAATTTGCCAATATCTGGAGATGAGGTCCATTGTGATAAAGTACTTCGCCCCTCCCAGACAGTCCAGAGCATTGTCAATTCTGGGCAATGGATACGAATCCTTTTTTGTAATGGCATTGAGGTGTCAAAAATTAATCACAACTCGATTACTGCCAGCTTTCTTCTTTATGATTAAAATGGGGCTGGCCCATGGGCTTTTGGATGGCACTATCATTCCATTTTTCAGCAATTTGTCTAGCTCTTCAATGACTATTTCATCGCTGGCCCTGGGGCGCCAAATTGGCCTCATTCTAATAGGCATATGATCCCCAGTATCCACAAAATGCTGAACTCCTTTTGCACAACCTAAATCTTGGTCATCTTTGGCGAAAATTTCGGAGTATCATTCAAACAACTCTAGTGCTTCATCCTTCTGTTGTTCCAATAATTTGGTGAATGATTCTAGGGATATTACAATATGTGCCCTTAGGGATTGGGTTGGTAAGCTGAACTCAGATAAATCACCAAATTTGACAGCTGATACTAACTCATCCCTCGGAAGTAGGTGCACAAAAGCGACTACTTGAAATTTCTTGACCTTAATATTTTGGCTGGTCAAATTTGCTAGTAAGACATCAATCCCTCCGTGCCCCAGTATAAGTATTCCAAGTGCCACACTAGGTTCCATTGGAGAATGATGCACGGGGGTATGACCTCCCCATACAGTCCTTCTGGAATATCCAGTGTGGTCCCAGTTCTCATAACCAGTTGATGGCCTTGAGCTATTGTCACATCCTTATTCACACATAGCGGTATTCCTCAATTTTTGTTTATGGAAGTTGGCATGGGGTGACTTCGATTCCCCCTCTGAATATACCCTACTGGTATCATCCCATTGGCATAAGATATATTGATAAAATTCCTACAACGGCTTGTGGGCTTCATATCATTGCAAGAGTAATAAATTAGAAGCGATTGGCCCAATATCGTCAAAATGTTTTCTTAAAATTGCATGAGATCCCATAGGTCCTTAAAAAACTAGTTCCAATTAATATGTTATAATTGGCATTTGGAAGCACTATAGTGGGTACAGCAACTATCAAAGCTCCAAATCGCAATGGCAAGGCGCTGTAAGCTCCTTCACTCTTAGTGCTGTTAAGGCCTGCGGTCCCATATTCTTGATGATGGTCAATGTCCAGAGCTATTTTCAATTTCTTAACCAGCTTCATAGAAACAATGTTTACGGGTGCTCCGCTATCAACAATAGCTACAACTTTAACCTTGTTTACTAGGATATCCATGTAAGTGCACTCAGAATAGTAAGAATCAATAGAGTTTACTAAATGAATATGGGAAGAGTCCAAGGAGTTAAGAGTGTGCTTCAGAGTATTCCCAATACTGGGACATTCATTGATGAATGTGTCCATTGGCATTGCTATTGACCCCTTTCAGGCTTGGGGTATCTGATGCATTGCTTGGCCCATCAGCTGGAATATTCTCAAGTATTTGTTGCACATACGGTTTAGCAACTATCTCAGAGACTTCAGGTGTGGCAACCTTACTCTGGTAGCGAGTTACCACATGTACGTTTGGGGAATCTTCATTTGATCTTAGAATAGAACTGATTTCATTGTCAAATGAGGCCCCGCAGGTATCATTTTTGCATTGATCAGGTGGGACTGGTGTTGTAGGCACAATAGAGCATCCCGCATCTATTGTGCTTGTTCTTTTCCCTCCTCCTGCACGGTATCAGGAAGGACTATGTTGACATTTCTCTGACAGCATTGGGAAGCATAGTGACCTTTACGTTGGCAATTAAAGCAATTAATTACACTCAATGGCTGGGTTGTCAGTCTTCTTATTGGTTTCAAAGAACTTCCCAGCAAGGGTAGTGGTTCCTGATCAGTACAGGTATTAGGAGGGCCATAATTTTTTGAGCATCTGCATAAATAGTCGACCAATTCAGATGTTGCAAGGTTCTGAATGAAAGCAGGCAATAGAGTGTTGGATAGATTAGGGTAAGGTTCTACTGCATGCTCTAGTGCAATCTTGGCATCAAAATCGACCATGGCCCATGCGCCTAAGAGAACTTGAGCTTTGTGATAGAATTGATCCGCAAACTCATCAATTGCTTCATCTTTCTTAAAGCTGATGTTCATAAACTTGGATTTTCTGGTCGACATCTGTTCTGGACCTCCAAATTCATGAAGCACGGCCTCCTTGACTTCAGCATATGTTGGATTTTCGTTGATGTGAGGCATAATCAACTCAATGCTCCACTCATCCAAGCAGTTGATCATGGTGGCTGCTTTGTTGCAGTCGCTGGCCCCATGCATAGCCATTTCAAAACATTTGACAAAGGTGGTAATACTTCAGTTCTTGTCAAAAGCCGGCAGGTTTGCTGGTTTATAATTATCACTTCCCCATTTCTGGTTATCACGATTATTTCTAGGTTGACTAGAGTCAGACGTGCTAGGGCGTTGGGGCATTATATCCCGGTTTGAGGTGATAGGGTTGGCCAAAGCAACCATTTTGCTGGGCAATTGTCAGCGTAGACCAGCGTCTGTTTTGGTGGTTTTTTCTGAAGCTTTGTTTTTATAATATTCAGAAAAATTTTCAGCTAAATGTGGTGTAGCACACTGACAACACCTGCCGTCCAGAGTTTGAATCTGCTCATTGATTTCATTTTCCCAACGGGCACAATTTCAGTTTTTAAATTTTAATTTTGCATTTTCTCATTCAGGCTAGTAGCTTGTATCTGCAAGGCGGAAATCACTTGGTCCTTTTTCTTTATTGCCTTCTTGCACTGGTTTAGTTCTCCATGGAGGTTATTGTTTGCCTCATTAATAGCGTCAATATCATCATTGAGATCATTGATTTTTATGGTGTATTTGTCCTTCATCTGCGAAATTTGGTCACTCAAATGTTGATACTGTTCACCATCTGCAGTCCCAGCCATGAGCGTCATTGTTGAAGATTTGGGCTTTGCCTGATGGCTGGTTCATTGTTTGGTGGAAACTGCAGCTTCAAGCATCTATTGTGTGAGGACAATAGACAGGATGGTGCTTTAAATTTATGATATAGTTTTTTGGTAATACTTCAATTGTATACCCAGTCATTTCACTTGGACGATGGCACGCTGCCCTGATCCTACTGATCCCAAGTGAAAATCGACTTTTTTTAGTACTAGATGGTCCCAACCCAAGGGGGGATTCATCGATGTGTGAAAATCGACTTTAATATAAAATAAAGTGATAATGCAAAAAGGTTATAAAATAAATTAAAAACTTAATCCAAAAGTTAAAGGATGTTTATATTAGTTTAAATGCAAGGGTTATTTATAGGGTTCAATGTTAACCACATCTTACCCATGACGCCTTACTTTCAGTGGCTCTTGGCCACATAAAAAGTTTGTAAGGACGTCTACAAATACTTTGACTCAGGGCATCATACTCAGCCTCAGTTTCAGAGTAAACACCGTCATCATTCTTGAGATGGCATTTCATATGCATCTCTAAATTAGCTGAACCAATTCACTTTCACATGCAATTGGCAGCACATACCAAGGCGATTTGTATCACTAATTAGTATTTATTTCGTTTGATAACTTGACTGACATTAAAAACTAATTTTGACATAGACCAACAAAGCCCACATGCCTGAATCATTAAATAAAAACTTAATATAAGTTTGACCTAACCAACAAAGCCCTTGAGCCCATGTCATCATAGTCAAATATAATTAAGTGAAATCACTAGGCTACAAGTCCCAAGTTCAGATACTTAGGATACACCTGAACCATAATCGTTGATATAAAATATCTGACAATTAGGTCCAGTCAATTCCTCAACAACGGGTTTTATTGGATCGCCTCTATATAAGGATATAAGGCAATAAGGCGATGTTGACATTTGACAAATATAAAGTAAATTGCCTACAATTAGGGTGACAGAGGATTAGATAATAACAAGCTAAATTCAAGGAAAATTGGCAGAATATAATAGTCCAAGCCATGAGAGCAGTATCACCTGAAGTTGCTGTATATAAGTGAGATGAGTGATAGAGGAGGAAGGTTGTTTATAGCATAGAAGAAATGTGACACAAAAGTAGCTGTATTTATAAAAAATAAATAAAGAATCAATTGAGGCAATTGCTCCTATTTTAAGTATATTTTCAAGTGTGTCCAAAGGATTAACAATCCCTCACATCATCTGTCTGTTGCTCAGTGGGTTCAACCTGTGTGAATAATATGATGGATCCTAATGATACCGTCCAAAATTATAACAGTGGTGCTCACTACAGGGGGCCCATTGGTCAACCACCTAACACTTTGGAACTCCAGTCGCCAGCCATGCCTTACACAAGCTGTGTTGTTGGGGAATCTTCATGGAACACCACACCAGCCGGATATGAGGAACTCAATGTTACCTTTGATGCGGTGCTCAAAAACCAAGACAACTTCTTCAAGAACGAGATGCTGTCATGTACCAAATTGATAGTGCGTTTAGCCAAATACAATTCTTGGGATAAAAAAACAAAGAACTCGCCGAATGATTGAATGATACTACCAAATGGCGCCAGTGTGCAGAATTAAGATCGACCAATACCTCTCAGTCTTCTTGCAGGGACAATGATGACCATCATGCGGGGGCATCATATGAGGAAGAATATGATGTTGATCAGAGCTACTACACCCATGATGGTAGTACCAGATATGAATACAAGTCGGAACAACACTTCCCTCAGGTGATGGCAGTACTGCCCATGGCAGAAGATCACGCTACCCCTGAAGCGGTGGACATCCCAACTCTGGCTAATCCAGCTCCTCGTCAAGAAACTGCTTTTAGATCTTGATCTGTTCCTCAGTATGGCCCAAGACCCCATTAATGGGATGATGAGGTTAATATCAAAAGACTACCTCCATTTGGCTGCAACGGGAACATTCATGGGTTCTTCAAATGGTTTGAGTTTTCAGAGGAAGGCGCCTCTGATAGTTGGAAGTATAGGTTGTTAATATCTGCCTTGGATGTCAGAAGCAACAATCAGGTCACCTGTTACCTCCCAAGTAGCTCTGTCACCTATAAGGATGTAAAGGATACCGTACTATGCCTGTTTGGGGGTACTTCAAAGATGTCACAGCAAAAAGCAAAATTCTTAACAATTGGATTCCATTGAAATAATACTCTTTTAGAGTTCGCTGATTGATTCAAAACAGAAGCCCATGTGCTGATTGGAGCTGGGTACTTAGCGGAAGCTGACATGTGCATTACCATGAACTCAGCAGTGAAGCCATATCACAAACTTCATAATGTTATTTTGCTGCTTCTGGATGATAACTTACCTCTGCTCAAGAAAGTACAGTTTTTGCGTCATGTATCCCCTAA
>JAKSZP010000749.1:0-35422 GCA_022478985.1 Massospora cicadina | reverse complement strand
CACATGTTGTTGACGCCACCATCCCACACCCAAGATCACCAGGAATACCAAATTTGGCATGGCCAAAAAATGATTGCAGAAGTTATATTGGTGGATTGAGAAGTGTATTGGCTGGCAAACGATATATGAAGACTAGTAAGCAGATGAGGCCACCATTACTGAGGGGCCCACATCCATTTCCAGTTATAATTGCTGTGCCAACTCAACACTCATGAAGTTCCCCGCTGCTCCAGTATCCACCAGAGCTTTGAAGGAGACATGATGCAGACCGATACTGATCTTCATAGGGACAAGGAAATAAGCGGAATTCTGTTTATTGGGAGATTTGGCCAACTCATGGATGACTGAAGAAATATTGGATATGTTGGGACCAGGATCAGGGTTCTTAGCTAGGGCGAAAATTGGAAGTACGAGAGCAGGGGGAATCATTTCATCTGTCTGGGCTTAAACAGAATCATTAATAGATAACTCTGGAAACGCCAACTTGGACTCGGGGGTTATGGCAGGGTTGGGACCCACGTCAACTGCCATTTTGATGACAGGCGCATCATCTACGTCTTTGTTAGGAAATCCTATCATAAAGTTCCCCTTCTGATATGGGGAAACGTGGTGAGGTAATGCTTTGATAGTAGTTGTGGTGGCACATATTTGATCTACCGATTCCTGGATCGTAGACCAGACCACATGATGAGCGGAAACCAAATCCAAGCTCGTTCTAAAGACTGCCTGAAGCATATCAATAGATAGGCCTGACGCGGGAGCCAGCTCACAAAAGGTATAAATTAGAGAAGCCAAACTAGGGGCTTCAACCATGGCAAGGAGCAGTCTGAATAAGTGGTCTGATTGGGACACAAGGGGTTTTAAGGCGGCTGATATAGCAGCCATCAGGGGGATGGAGTCTCCTTCTTGTGAGGAAGAACGCAAAAGAATTCTCACCCAGCGGCGGGCATCTCCATCCATGGCATCTAACAACGTGAGCTCCACCTCCCGTCATCCCCATAAATCTTACTCCACTAAGTAAGATCAACATGAAAACTTTGCAGAAAAACGTCACTGAAGCCATCCAGAATGTGGTAACAGTAGCACGGAATCCAAAAGCAAAAATAACCCAAACCAACATTGCCACATTTGGTAAATTACCAGATGCCCGCCTCAAAGCTGAAGACGCTTTGGGCAATTACATCGTTGGTATAATGATGGCTGGCAACTATTTGGAAGTTCCAGTCATCAAGGATATTGAACCTCATGCCGCTGATGCCCCCACACCCTTACTATTTGCCTTAACACGCACCCTACTCTGGAATGAGATGGATGTGGCTGAAGATGAGCCCCCCAATCCCCCTCCCCATCCACCATGGAGGGATAGCAGTATTCGCTGCCCACCTGGTTGGATATTTTGTTAGATACAATTCAATCAATCCATCCATTTTGGGCGTTTCATTTAAATCATTAGGTTTATTTTATTATGATTTTAATTTTAGTTTGGTAATGTCTGTACCGTGGTCAGCTTACCTTGGTTTAAATAAAAATAAAAATTTTAACAAGGTGTAATTAAGTCGATGACATAGTACCCAACTTTGGGACCTTGAGTAGAGTCTTATATAGGCATTGACTAATACGATATCACGTCTACTATAAGTCACTAGTTAGTTAAACATTTAAACAAAATATAGATCCAAATGATTACGATGTAATCTAATATTTCAGACTATACTGATAATTGGGAAGAAAACAAGGGATATCAATAAAAGTGGTAAATTATCAGAATTGACTTGGTATATTTAGAAATGTTAATAACACTCTGATGAAGCTTTTCTTTCCCATAAATGAAAACATCAATTACCAAGATTTTATTCAAGAAGATAATTTTGATAAACACACAGGTGAGATGAGCGAATTCAATAAAACTCAACTAAACTGGGCGAAAGTCATATTGGGCAATGTCCAAAAAGGTGCACTCAAGGGCAAAAAACGCCCTAGAGGGGGACCGGGAACCAACGCCACCAAAAAAACCCAAACCCAAACACCGCTAGGTTTGTGGAGTTTTCCACAAAACAAAACCAATATATAGTAATGCAATACGCACAGCCCCTATCAAAAGTGGAACATGGGCTCCGACTTTTCTTAGGGGTAGATTCCTCAACTCTGTGGGAGAAGGTAGGTGAGGCACAGGCCTCCCTCTTTCCCCATGTGGTATATGTTACCACCCACACCATCCGCCGTAGCTGAATTAGTATGGGTTTTAAAACTGGAGAAGACACAGATGCCGCAGCAAAAGTCTATGTCAAAATAGCCCTCCATGAGGGCAAATAAATTGTGCACACTGCGCAACCATATGGAACAAAGTAAACACTTTGTTCATCTCATTCAACTCACTTCCTGTTAGGATAGTGTCTATAACTCTCCAGTTCCCAGCGTGGCGGTGCTTGGTGCACAAGCCCAATGCCAGGGAACTAACTGTTAAAAAAATTAGTTATTTCCCAGCAGAGGGTATTACAGCAATAATAATATAAGCAAAGAGATGCTATTAACAACCATAGATAAATGATGCGGTGCACGTTGAGAGAAGTGGCAAATGACCCAGGTTGGAGGGGGCCTGGACAAACCAACGGTGCACAAGGTGATAATTGTATTGTGTTCAACATGGTAATTTTGATGGAGTGCAAGACCTCCTCTAAGGGGTCCACACACAGGATTGTTCAGAATAACATAATAAAATGGTAAAAATGGGGTATTTTTATTTGGGAAGTCGACCAACAAGGAATGTTAGTTGGTGAAAATGTATTTAAGCTTGGATGGGGAATTGGGGTTATGCCATAGTGGGCCCAATCACTGACTCACCAATAGGGCAATACTGCCATCCAAATTAGTTGAATAGGCAAAACTGATTTCACTCAAGTGACATTGAACTTGGATTCAACCTGAGTGCGTTATTTTGTAGATGGAATGGGTTTCAAAACCCTGTTCCTCGACTAACCAAATCAAACCATCTGCCTTTATTTAGTAGATAGTTCGTTTTAACGCTTGCCATGAAGTCAGGGGCTGGGCACTTGGCACCGCACTAGGACCAAGCTGGGCATATTTTGCCTGTATCCAGCGCTGGTCTAGGGTGTGCTTCAGGTCTGGGAGGCCCTGTAATTTTACCTTCTATGCCTCCTGGCGCCCAGCCTTATCCTTGGGGTCAGTCCCTATTATGATGTCTTGGGACCATGACATTACCCTCTCCTCCAGATGGGGCTCAACCCCCCCTCCAGGGGCTTGTGCAAGGGAAAAGTTCTTGTGGGCAGGGGCCAACTTCATGGCGGCAACGGTCGGTTTGGGTTGAGATCCAGCAGCCTGGGGGAAACACTCGTAGAAGGCTTCAATCTGATTTTGGGCATTCACACAGTTGCATGCTGGAACCAAACTGTTTTCTGCAGCGGCAAAGCCCTTCCAGGATACCAGGTACTCCAGTCTTCTTTTAACGCGGCGGGAGGCAACTATCTCTTCCACCTCCCACTCAGGCGCCCCATCCACAAGATATGACTTAGGAGTCTCTGGTGGGGAGCCCTCAAACAACATGATTTTGCTCTCATGAAACACTGAGAAGATCAGAAATCAAGGGGGGAAGATCCTGCTGGTATGAGGCATGGCACACCTTTCTAACAACGCGGTAAGGGCCAATCCTCTTTGGTCCCAGCTTCTTGCATGGCTGCTTGATAGGGTTGTTACAAGCTCAAGCATCACGAGATCTCCTTCCTTGTATGCAGGACCCACTTGGCGCTTCCCATCAGCATTCTCCTTATACACCTGCATTGCTCCTTTAAGCTTGTGGAAACCCCCTGGTGGACCTTCTTGATTGTCTTGGCAAAGTCCACCACCGCTTCAAATTTAGACCCACAGCTGGACTCCATGTTAAAGGCGGGCTTAAAGCCATGGCTGGCAAAAAACAGGGAACAACTGATCGAGGAGTGCAAGGTATTATTGTAGCTAAACTGGGTCATTGGAAGCTAAGAAACCCAATCTGAGTGATCTGCGGCGGTGTAACACCGCAGGAACTGCTCCAAGCACTGGTTCACTCGTTCAATCTGCCCATCTGATTGGGGGTGATAGGCAGTTGAACAGCAAGGGCGAATTTGGAGAGTCTTACACAACTCTTCCCAAAAGACAGAGGTAAACTGGGGTCCCCAATTACTGATAATCTCATGGGCTACTCCATGGAATGCAAACAAATGCATGAAGAAAATCCTGTCCATCTCAGCCGCGGTTATTGTGGATCTGCACGGAATGAAGTGGGAGAACTTTGTAAACTGGTCCACCACCACCATGATGGAATTGTAACCATCTGAGACAGGTAGTTCTACCATAAAGTCCACCAATAGGGAAGTCCAGGGCCCTTTAGCTTTCTGGACAGGAACCAAAACCCCAATAAAGGTTGATGATTTGGCTTCATTTGGTTGCAGACTAAACATTCCTTAAAGTACCGCCCCACCTGAGCAGGCAAGCCCTTCCAATTGTATGTGCGCAGGATTAACTCTAATGCCTTTGCTTTACCAGGATGACCAATGGTAAGTCCATCATGATGGTCCCAGATAATTTCCAGGCGAAGTGGTCCAGCAGGAACTCATAGGCGCCCCTGGAACCACACCATCTCATCCTTCATGTGATAGCCCCTGTAGAGATTCTCTTGATTCAACTCACACTTAGCAAGTAATGTAGTATATTTCGCTGCCAGCGGCTGAGAAAGGACTACCTTCCTGAGCATACTATATTCCTCCGCGTTCTCCAGAGGTGCAAGCGCTGGCCGTTGGCCAGGGGAGAGGGTCGTTGAGGCAGAAGTTTACTTGGAGGAATCATCACCTGGGTGTTGTGAACTTCCACCTCCTTGGGATTGGGCGCTAAAGCAGGATTGTAGCTCAAAGCATCCGCCAAACCATTATCCTTGCCCTTTGGTGAACCCATACATGAATGCGAATTGGGCAAGGGTCTCATGCCAACGGGTCTGCCGTGGGGTTAAGACATGAGGAGCGCGGTAGTACAGCAAGGCACGGTGGTATGTACATACCTGGAAAGGTTGGGATGAGCCATGCAAGTGGTGACGCCAAAAAGTCAGCGCCTCCACCACTGCCAATAACTCCTTATCATAAACGGCGTAATTCAACTCTGGTAAAGACATTTTCCTAGAAAAATATCCCACCGGATGCTCTATCCCATCTTCGCCTACTTGTAACAAGGCAGCCTCTATGGTGAAGTTGGAGGCATCCATTGACACAATGAACTCCTTCAAAGGGTCTACATGGTGAAGAACTTTCATGGACAACAGTGTTCACTTCACTTCTTGAAAAGCATCCTCCAAAATGGGGACCACTGAAGCACCTTGGCACCGCTAGCTTTATATAGGGGAGCCGCCACCTCAAATAGATTAGGAGTGAACTTCTTGAGGAACGTGCATGTCCCCAAAAAGCTCCTCAATTCCTTGACCGAAGTGGGGGTAGACCACTCACAAATCGTCTTCTCCTTGTCTGGAGTTATCATGTGTCCCTGGTCAAACACGACGTTGCCCAGAAATGTGACCTGGGACTTGAGGAACTCTCACTAGAAATCTTCAACGTAAGGCTGACTGCCTTTAACCGCTCCACCACTTGCTGAAGGTGGACTGCATGAGACTCCTGATCAGGGGAAAACACCAGGATATCATCCATGTAAGCTACTGCAATACCCACAGCAGGTCCCCCAACGCGACATCAAAGCGGCGTTGAAAGATAGCAGGGGCATTATTAAGCCCAAAGGGCATGACCCAAACTGGAAGATCCCTTTTCTGGTACGGAATGCGGTCAACCACTCCTGTCCCTATTTAATCCATATCTGATTGAACGCATTGAGGCAATCCAGCTTGTAGAAGACCTTCGCCTTCTCCACATAGCGTGCAATCTGTGAATCCAAAGGGATGGGATGGAGGTCTGGTATAGTAACATTATTGAAGTTACCATAGTCTATGCAGGGGTGTAAAGTGCCATCAGACTTCTCCACAAAGAGTAGTGGGGAGCATACAGGGGAGGTACGCTGAAAAATCGCACCTTTGGCCTTCTGTTCCTTCACCCACACATCCAACGCCTCTTCCTCCAGGACAGTCAATGGATAAATAGGGGAAGAGATACGCACCAAGTCCACCATGAGATTGAAGTCACAATTTAATTCAGAGTGCTCAGGGAGTGCGTTGGCAGATGCTGCATCAAAAGAGGATTCCAAATCCTCCAAGCAAGAAGGTATAGGAATTTCCACTGAGGGCTTCTGTACTGAGGCAAGGCGACAAGGGAGATGGTGGGGCCAGTGGGTCAATTTGCCCTAGGCGTTCTCTTCTGACAAAGGCACAACAAATGTGCGACCATTCTTCATGGTGAGCGACAGGGTATTCTCCTTCAGGTTAGTTTTAGCGTCAAACTTCCGCCACCACTCCACACCCAAAATGATAGTGAACAAGAGGTTTTTGATCGCACTGAATTGATCAGACAAGTGGTACTTGCCAACCTGATAGTCCACTATCCCAATGATATTCAGAGTGGGAATACCTTGGGACGCCCCTCCCCTAACCGCATCATCTGGCAAATAACTCAGTCCAAGGTAGTCGGCTAAGTACTGGTCCATAAAGTTTCCAGAGGCGCCAGTATCCACCAAAATAGTAGTGATGAGCTTCTTTAAAGGAGAGGAGAGGGTAGCAGTCAGTAGAAAATACCTGGAATGGTCTTTATTTATGATAGACAACAACAACACTTCACCAAAAATATTTTCCTTTGGCTCAAGCACGCCAACACAATCTTTTTTGGGATCAAAAAAGGGGGAGGGATAGTTGGCCACTCTTAATACTGAGGCCACATACCCCACCATGCCTTCTGCAGATGCATATACTTGATCATACTTTAAACTAAGTTCCTTCTCCACTTCCTGAGTGCGCCAAATCATGGTAGAGGTCAACCGTGGGTTCTTAGGGGTAATCTGATATACCGGAATAGGGTCCTCATCTTGGCATATGCACTAATAAACGTTTCAGAGATAGAGACCAGATTTTTGTTAAAAAACGCGTTTTCTGATGCAAACGACCCTATCCTTTAAACAGCAACGGAATGCCCAACGTTATCCAAGGCCACCACCCCCAGGCCCATCTGTGCCAATTCTGCTGGCATCATCTGAAAGCGCGGGCGATGTATTATTCATTTAATTAAATTGAAAGTGACTAATTTGGTGGAAAGTCAGGGAATCATGACTTTTGGACATTGAAGCATCTGAATCCACCAGGTATGAACATGAAGGGTGGATGATTTCCAGTTGGAGGCAACCATAATAACGCCAAGTTGCTCCAACCTTCAGGAAAAAGAGGAAACAGCAGTACAGCTAATGATAGCCAAAGCCCACAGCTGGCGCCCACTGTTTCCACTTCGAAAAAGGTCCACATGGAAAAAGTTCATGCACATAAAAAAAGAGGTTGGTCAACTAATGTTAGAAGAGTGTCTATAACTCTCCAGTTCCCAGCGTGGCGGTGCTTGGTGCACAAGCCCAACGCCAGGGAACTAGCCTTAGAATAAAATTAATTATTGCCCAGCAGAGGGTGCTGGAGCAATAATAATATAAGCAAAGAAATGCTATTAACAACCAGAGAAAAATGATGCGGTGCACGTTGAGAGAACTGGCAAATGACCCAGGTTGGAGGGGGCCTGGACAAACCAACGGTGCACAAGGTGATAATTGTATTGTGTTCAACATGGTAATTTTGATGGAGTGCAAGACCTCCTCTAAGGGGTCCACACACAGGATTGTTCAGAATAACATAATAAAATGGTAAAAATGGGGTATTTTTATTTGGAAAGTTAACCAACAAGGAATGTTGGTCAGGGAAAACGTATTTAGGATCAGATGGGGAATCGGGTTTATGCCGCAGTGGGCCCAATCACTGACTCACCAATAGGGCAATACTGCCATCCAAATTAGTTGAATAGGCCAAAGCTGACTTCACTTGAGTGATTGATTGAAGTTGGATTTAACCTGAGCGCATTATTTTGTAGATGGAACGGGTCTCAAAACCCCATTCCTCGACTAACCAAATCAAACCATCCACCTTTATCTGGTAGATAGTTCGTTTTAACACTTGCCCCAATGTCAGGGGCTGAGCACTTGGCACCACACTAGGACCAACCTGGGCATATTTTGCCCATACCCAGCGCTAGTCTAGGGTGTGCTTCAGGTCTGGGGGGCCCTGTAATTTCACCTTCTGGGACTCCTGGCGCCCAGCCTTGTCCTTGAGGTCAGTTCCTATTATGATGTCTTGGGACCATGACACTTCCCACCAACCTCCCCCATAAGCTAATTGAGGAAGAACTCTGATTTGACCTTCAGAGCTACAGAGAAATAAAACAACTAGAATTACAGCGTTTCCACTTGATGCCAAACCTGTGCACAAGAAAGGAAATTGCTGTAAATTGACCCAGTCCTCAATATGGCTGCAAACTTAACCAAAATCCCACACACCGTGTTGTTTCACCTCCCAAATGGAGGAGTGTCAAAACCTTTCCGCGTCACACCAGAACGCGCACCACCCATCTGCAACCATTGCACCGCACTGGGGCACAAGGAGCATGTATGCCCCATGAAGGAGGGCATCATGGCCCTGGACTTTTGCGATGATGCTATGGATGAAGATGAGGAGACCTTCGGAACAATGGTTGATGCCAACCACGCTTTCCTCTGGGGAGAGGATGGACACTGCATCCTCATAGACCCAATCTCACCCAAATTATGCAAACAGGTGCAGAAAGCCCACAAGCGGGAAGTGCTAAGGCCACATCTCTCGCGACCTCCTCCATTGAACTGAACCAAATACAGATGGACAGAGAGGAAATTAGCTGAACAGCCAATCAGAACAGAATGCCCAAGCTGGAGCAACCATGGAGGATGTGAACCAAGATGAACAGTCAGATCAGACAACCCATGCAGAAAATTTCTCAACAAGCTGAAAGAATTACCACATGGCCCCAATAAAATAAACTTACCGGGACAACTTGACTCCACTATGGATGAGCTAACAGGGCCCAGAGCTTCAAAATTAAACCCAATTTATCAGAAACCAATCAGTGCACCAGTTCAAATCAAACTAAATCACGTGCAGAAAAGCTTATTACAATCCCCAAATCTAACAACACCTGCATGAAATCATCACAAGGTAAGGAGCTGGAAAACGCCTAGGAGTGGACTGGCCCAATCACACGGAGCAAGTCCAATGCAATGAGTGGGGGACTAGGGCTGGAAGGCCCACCCAACTGCTCCTGAGGCGCCGCGGGCACCTCAGTATCAATAGGGACAAACATCGCAGGAGCCAGGGCTCAAGCATCCTGAGCCAAAAAGCTGGACTTCCTGCACAAACCCCTGGTAGACATCTTGGCCATCCAAAAGACCCACTGTCTACAGGGGGAAGAGGGATTCTGGGCGGCCAGGGTCTCACCGTCCCAGTTGATATGGACGTCCCACTGTGGGGTGGTCATCCATAACAAATAACAAAAAATTAAAAATTGTCAAGTCCTCCTTGCACTTAGATGGCCACATCCTAATGGCAAGGATTGCAAACCAAGAGGCCACACTATTGATAGCCTGTATCTACACACCATGCACCGCATCTGAGAGGAAACAAATCCTCAAATCCACCCAACGCTCAACCTCCCACCGAATACCATCCTGATGGGCGACTTTAACTGTTGGTATGACCCCACTATGGACCAATGGCCCAACCCCAGGGGATACCCACTGGACACATTGAGTTCCGCGCGATGAAGGCATCCCTTGGCCTGTATGACACCCTCCCCCCAGGTCTCCACTCCTTCCCCACATGACCTGCCCCATCATACATGAGGAAACGCTCATCTCAATGAGCCTCATTGACCACATCCTCACACCAAAATCCTGCCACTCATTTATTACTAACTTCATTACTAAAAAATCAATTTCTCTGACCACCATCTAGTTTTGGTGCAGCTCACGCCAACCAGGACTCAAACGTGGACGTCACCCTGGAGGAAGCTATACCTGGAGAATATAAAACTCCCCAAAATTTCCAACTGTGTCGAGCACAAAGCTTTCAACTCAAACTTCACAATCCCATTTGCATCAGATCTCATCGAATCTTGGGAAAATTCAAATCCAAACTAATAAACAAAACTTGCCATCTTGCATCGCGCAAATACACTGCAGATACCACCACAATCAGACGCACCCTGGTGGAACTTGACCACCTAGAATTCAATACCCTGAAAACTGGATACAGCCCAAACTGGGGGTGCAAATGGGTGGAAATTTCCGCCCGCCTCAACGCCCTCATCCACAAACACCAACACAGAATCAAAGAATCATGGAAAGGTAAGCACATAAAAGATGGCAAAACCTGTTTGGCTTTCTTCTTCCTCCAATACCACTCCTGAGGCAATCTGCCTCAGTGTGCACAGGTCTGCAAAGCTGACGGAACCATGGCAACTGACCTAATGGAGGTTAAGGTGGAAATTCACTGCTATTATACTGAACTTTACCGTGACACCCCACCCAACCCCCAAAAAATAAAAAAAATTTACACTCCGCCAGAATACAAAGTGCACTGCCAGACTGTAGTCTCCTAAACCTGATAACACAGGAGGAGCTCTGTAATACAGTCCATGGTTTCACGTAGGAAATGCGTAGGGCTGATGGGATACCATACAAATTTTATAGAACATACTTTAAACAGATCGCCCCCCTCCTCCTAGCGTCTATGAACCAGTGCTTGCTGGAGACCTGTCTCCTGCCAGGAGGCCAGGACTCCTATGTCATTACCTTATTTAAAAAGGGCGACAGACTGAACTTGGCCAACTGGCGTCTGACAGCACTCTTAAACACTGACACAAAACTGCTTACAAAAATTCTAGCTATCAGACTGGGTGCACTAGCTTCAAAAGCCCTATCACCTAACCAATTTGGCTTTACACCAGGGCGCTCCATCTGGTCTAACATACACTCCATCACCAATGTATGTCAATCCAAAGCGACGGCAGCCCTGGTATTCCTCAACCAGGAGAAGGCATATGACCCATTAGCTGGCCATATTTAGAAGAGTGCCTAAACGCCTTCAACCTCCCACCTGGGTTCATCAACTGGGCGATGCTCCTCACAGAATCCTCCTCTATGGCTGTATGTGGCCCGGGATTCCTGACTGACAGGATCACCCCACTCAGAGGGCTCAAGTAAGGGGACCCCTCAGCCCATTACTCTACAACTTCAGCTTTGATCCACTCCTCCGCGTTTCCAACTCATGCTCAGGGGCATAACTGCACAAGACCAGCCCCAGTCAAGATACTAACCTATGCAGACGACTGTGTGACAGGTATAGCTGACAACAATGATGCCCGACAGTTGGAACGCACCCTAGAGGAATACTCCATGGTGAGTAATGCATCGCTCAATAAATGGATAATTGAAATAATCCTCCTTGGCAAATAAGTCACCAACTGGACCACATCCCCCACTAAACACAGCCCAAGACGCAAAAACTCACTCATCCTACCCTTTGCATTACCCCCCACCACCCCTGTCCGTCACCTTGGGATTTGGCTGGAAACAGGGGGTATGCAAATGAGATGATTGAAAATAACCTGCTGCAACGAATATCCAACAGAATCGCCTCACTCAAGGGTAGATCCCCTGGGCTAATGGGGTTAGTGGCAGTCGCCAACTCGCTCATCCTCCCAATGCTGTGGTTCCCTGCACATGCAATCCCCTTTTCGCCCACCTTTATAATGTTGATCCAAGCACTCATCCAGGGCTGGCTGTGGCCTGGATCCCGCCCACCCATCCAGGTGGAAACGCTATATGGTCCTCGCTCCAGCGGAGGCATGGGCCTGATAGATTTCAAGAACCACGCCAACCACATCCTGGGCACCTGGATAGAGGAAGTGCTAACCCAGGAACCCCTGCAACAACACTGGTTCAGGGAAGCAAGGGCCAACTTTGCGCAGGCACTCAAAATATTTAACCCACACCATCCTTCCAGCTTACTAACATACCTCGCTAACTTACCCAATGCAACGGACCACATGGAACCCCCCTCACTTTAAACGCCTCCTCTGAACCATTCGCCATATGGGATGGACCGTCACTACCACAGGCACTGTGCAGGGAAGGGAACGACCCAGATACCGCTTCATGATATGAAAGCCAGAAGCACCCCCATCAAGACATTCTTGCCACGACCTCAACCATTGCCAGAATCGACTACCTAGGTGCTTTGGACATCCCCTACAACCTAGCCACACAAAAGGCTATATGAAGGATGACGCACCATCCACTCCTCCAGCCGAGGGTAAGAGACAACGCCTGGCGCTGCCTAAGAAGGACTTATATAATGGCGGACCAAACCCACTCCCTCCACGCAACCTGCGCAGTATGTGGAGGAGAGGGCTCCCTACACCACCGCTTAGAAACCTGCCCCCCATCCAGAGCCATGTGGCAAGAAGTCGCACGCCTGCTCAAGATCCAAAACGACCAGGATTACTCTATCTCAAGGAGCCTTCTCGCGCTCTAGCTTGTGTCCCCAATCCCATCTACCCTGCGCTCCCTATTGATACTCATTGCAATGTGGACAATCCACACTATTGCCTTGGATGTGTTCAAGGGCACGGTCCCTACCATCCATGGGGTTACAATAGGTTTCACGTCCACTTACTGGAGCACTTCCAAGCCTGGCACTATGGGTATATGAAGCTTAAGCAGCAGGGACTTATAGAGTCATGGTTCCCGCTCTGGTTCCTTCACATGGACCCCTTCCTTCACACCTGCTTCATAGCGGGGACAACCCCCTCAGAGTAACGCACCAATCCCTCCATACCTGGCGGCTCCAGCTGGCAACAGGGGTAACCTGTGTACCCTGGGGTGTCCAATCTTCTCTAGTCATCGCTATTTTTCACTCCCCTTCCATTTCAAAACACGCATTGGTAATGCTTGTCCCAAAGTCAGATTGCCTCAGTTAAATAAAATTATCAGAATTGATGGTTTTCTCAAAGGAATTAATATTCGAGTCAACTACCTAAAATAACATTGCCATATCCTTGTTTGTCACCATAATTGCCACAATCAGAAGAGGCACTTAATAAATCCAAATAAGAATCCCCCCAATCAAACACCCTTACACATAGAAGCCCCTCTTGCCCACATTACAATTTAAAATGTATATGATAAAACATCCTAAATGCAATCATTAACAACTTGCAGAAGATCTAACCTTGGGCATAGGGTCTGTTAGTGACTCATAAGGAAACCTACACAATGGTGTACCAGCGAGCACTCCTCAATATCAAGGCTACTGAGTCTTATATATTGTTATTGCAATGAGGAAAAGTCTTACTTCTCAACACAAGTGCCACTTTTCTGTAGCACCAATGCGTCTGTATGGAAAGTGTGGGTGTTGAATGGTTGACTGGATCTAAATAATCACTTATTATAAACCAAAGATATCCTAAGTATATCTGAACTTGAATTTGTGGCCTAGTGATTTCATTTAATTATATTTGACTATGATGACATGGGATTGAGGGATTTGTTGGTTAGGTCAAACTTAAATTTGAGTTTTTATTTATTGACTCAGGCACGTGGGCTTTGTTGGTCTATGTCAAAATTAGTTTTTAATGTTGGTCGAGTTTTTAATTGAATTAATTACTAATTAGTGGTATGAATCGCCTTGGTATGTGCTGCCAATTACATGTGAAAGTAAATCAGTTCAGCTATTTTTGAAGATATGACAAAACGCCATCTCAAGGATGATGATGGTGTATACTCCAACTCTGAGGCTGAGCATGATGTCCTAAGTTGAAGTATTTGTAGATGTCATTACAAAAAATTTACATGGCCAAGAGTCACTGAAAGTAAGGTGTCATGGGCAAGTTTTGGTTAACATTGAACCTTATAAATAACCCTTGCATTTACACTAATAAAATCATCCTTTAACTTCTAGATTAAGTTTATAATTTATCTTATAAACTTTTTTGCGTTATCACTTTATTTTATATTAAAGTTGATTTTCACTTGGGATCAGTAGGATCAGGGCAGCGTGCCATCGTCCAAGTGAAATGACCAGGTATACAATTGAAGTATTACCAAAAAGCTTTATCATAAATTTAAAGCACCATCCTGTCTATTGTCCTCACACAATAGATGTTCGAAGCTGCAGTTTCCACCAAACAATGAACCAGCCATCCAGCGAAGCCCAAATCTACAACAATGGCGCTCATGGCTGGGACCGCAGATGGTGACCAGTATCAATGTTTGAGCGCCCAAATTTTGCAGATGAAGGATGAATACAATAAAAAAACCAATTACTGGCAAACCCAATTTGAGGCCCAACGGGCAAAACTAAAGACTCTATTGATCATCTTTTTCTGCAGATCAATAATCTCAATGATGATGTTAATGCTATTAATGAGTCAAACAATAATCTTCATGTAGAATTGAACAAGTGCAAGAAGGCAATGAAAGAAATGGACCAAGTGATTTCGACCTTGCAACCACAAGCTACTAGCCTGAATAAGGAAATAGCAAAATTAAAATTAAAAACTCAAAATCATGTCAATTGGAAAAATGAAATCAATGAGCGAATTTGAACTCTGGCTGACGGGCATTATCAGTGTGTTACAACCCACTCAACTGAAATTCTTCCAGATATTATGAGGACGAAGCTTCAGAAATAGCTACTAAAATGGACGCTGGGCCACATCAACAACTGCCTAGCAATATGATTTCTTTGTCAACACTAACACCTCAAACCAAGATACAATGCCCCAATGCCCTAGTACGCCTGGTTCTGGTCAACAAAATAGTAATCATGATAACTAGAAATGGGGAAGCAATAATCTAAAACCAGAAAACCTGCCAGCCTTTGACAAGAATGGAAGTATTACCACCTTCATCAAATGCTTTGAAATGGCCATGCATGGGGCCAGCAACCATAACAAAGCAGCCACCATGATTAACTGCTTGGATGAGTGGAGCATTGAGTTGATTATGGCTCACATTAATGTAAATTGAACATATGCCGAAGTCAAGGAGGCTGTGCTTCATGAATTTGGAGGTCCAGAACAAATATTGACCAGAAAATCAAAGTTTATGAACATCAGCTTTAAGAAAGATGAAGCAATTGATGAATTTGTGGATTGATTCTATTGCGAAGCTCAAGTTCTCTTAGGCATGCAGGCTATGGACAATTTTGACGCCAAGATTGCACTAGAGCATGCAGTAGAAACTTAACCTAATCTATCAAACACTCTATTGCCTGCTTTCGTGCAAGACCTTATGACATCTGAATTGGTTGACTATTTACGCAGATGCTCAAAAATTATGGCCCTCCTAATACTGGTTACAGATTGGGAACCACTGCCTTTGCTGGAAAGTCCTTCGAAACCAATAAGAAGGTTAACACCTCACAGCCAGTGAGTGAAATTAATTGCTTTAATTGCAATCATAAAGGTCACTATGCTTCCCGATGCCATCAGTAAAATGTCAATATAGTCCTTCCCAATACTGTGCAGGAGGAGGGAAAAGAACAAGCACAGTAGATGAGGGATGCTCTATTGTGCCTGAAACACCAGTCCCACCCAATCAACAAGCAAACAATGGCCACGGGGCCCTGCTTAATAATGAAATTGATCCTATTTTAGTATCAAATGAAAATATCTCGAATGTACATGCGGTAACTCGCTCCCAAAGTAAGGTTGTCACACCTGAAGCCTCTGAAGAAGTCGCTAAACCCTATGTGCAACAAATACTTGAGAATATTCCATCTGTTGGGCATGGGGGAATGACTAAGTTCAAGGAAAGAGACTTAGTAGTATATTGTGACACTCATAGCACAGGCCGCGCACACAAGCTAGCCTTGCTTTGGAAGGGTCCATTTATTATATTGGAGAAATCGTCTGAAGATGTATATACCATTAAGGATTAAGGCGGCTGGGTTGTGAATTGAGTACATGCTAAGTTCCTTCATCTGTATCATAAAAAATAATAATAATAAGGTAATAAATAATAGGGAATTAAAAAAAATAATAAGAATAAAAAACAAAAAATAAAAAGTAAAAAGTAAAAAAGAAAATAAAATAATAATAATTGCAATCCATAGAGTTTATTTCATAGATTTAATGCCTCGCTGGCATTAGAACTAGGTATCCCCTCTTTGGTAGAGGGAGAAGAGCGTGACTGAACTGGAGAAGCCTGCAACAGAATTGGAGATGCGCCAAACCCAAGAAAGCTTGGCACCAGGCATGCTGGCCCTGTCAGCTTAGGAAAGGCTATCAAGATAACATTCAAACTTTGAGGAATGCAAAGAGTTAGACAGTGTGCCCAAGGAAGAAGAGTATCTGCTGCTTATATCCAGTCAAGGAGGGGGGAAGTGTTGAATGGTTGACTGGATCTAAATCATCACTTATTATAAACCAGAGATATCCTAAGTATATCTGAACTTTAATGTGTGGCCTAGTGATTTAACTTAATTATATTTGACTATGATGACATGAGCTTGAGGGCTTTGTTGGTTAGGTCAAACTTAAATTTAAGTTTTGATTTAATGACTCAGGCATGTGGGCTTTGTTGGTCTATGTCAAAATTAGTTTTTAATGTCAGTTGAGTTTTCAATCAAATTAATTACTAATTAGTGATATGAATTGCCTTGGTATGTGCTGCCGATTACATGTGAAAGTAGATCAGTTCAGCTATTTTTGAAGATATGACAAAACACCATCTCAAGGATGATGATGGTGTCTACTACAACTCTGAGGCTGAGCATAATGCCCTGAGTTGAAGTATTTGATGACTTTATTACAAACTTTTTATGTGGCCAAGAGTCACTGAAAGTAAGGCATCATGGGTAAGATGTGGTTAACATTGAACCCTATAAATAACCCTTGCATTTACACTAATAAAATCATCCTTTAACTTCTGGATTAAAATTTATAATTTATTTTATAAACTTTTTGCATTATTACTTTATTTTATATTAAAGTTGGTTTTCACTTGGGATTATTAGGATCATGGCAGCGTGCCATTGTCCAAGTGAAATGACCAGGTATACAATTGAAGTATTACCAAAAGCTGTATCATAAATTTATAGCACCATCCTGTTTATTGTCCTCACACAATAGACGCTCAAAGCTGCATTTTCCACCAAACAACAAACCAGCTATTAGGTGAAGCCCAAATCTTTAACAGTGGGCTTGGTTGCTTTCAATCAAGATTTTAATGTTTGGCGCCAGAATCATGTTTATAGATTAATTGTTCCAATACCTTTTGCCCAACAGGTCCTATTACTGCATCACTAGAAAAGCGGTGCCTTGTGATCTCTGGATGTTATTGTAAATAATCTAGTATCCATTATGGAATCTAAATCTTCCCTTGGAACAATTTCTCTCTGACAATGTCAACCTCTATAGCTATTTTTATGGATGATGCTACACTTACCTATATGTGATTTAGGCGCAAACCAGAGAGAGGCAATGTCAAAGATTAATATCAAAAATTTGGACAATTAAATATTACTAACAGATTTAAATTAATCTAATCTTTGGGATCAGATCATCAAAAACAAGTCATGGATTGAGAGTCAGAGATACAAGCTTAAATAAGGTGACAGATGTAATTTGATGGTTTTAAAGTGGAGGCACGCGAGAAAAGAAATGACATTCTTGACGCCTCCATATAAATTATTGGTTGTGATTTTTATGGATCAATGCAGCTTTGTATAACTTTTAGGTATTATGATTAAAGATACTAATACAAGTTAATTAAATTTAGAATTAGATTTCCATCAATTTAGCTTTAGTGTTATTAGAACTATATTCCATGTTATCCTATCTGTGGGCTCATTATCTACGCCACTATGAGCTGTATTATTTTCTACTTTAGATATTTTACTTTTAGTGGTCTAATTGGTGGCAAATATGGAAAATTTTGACGGCCATCTTCTGTTATAGCTTAGAATGGATGGTCTAATTCTGTTTTATTAAGTTTCTATGATAAAAAGTTCTATAGTACGTGATAAGGATGAAATTGTGTATTACTTTTTAAGTTGACATAAAATGTTCTTTTGTGAGACTCAAAGTTGTATTTCTAAATTTGTGTCATAGTCCAAAATGTCATCTATCAGCTCATTGTAATGAGCCTAAGAAGGTAAATGATGTAGAGGATTTGAAAATTTTAAAAATCATTTGTTGTTACTTAGAGGTGGACCTGCGTTTTAAGAGATTTAAGTTTCTTTATATACTATAAAGATCTGAGCTTCATCAGAAGCATATATTTCTAATTGAATTTAGGCCAAAATACAGCCATAAGACAGAAAAAACTAAAGCCAGTGTGTAATTTAAAGTATAAAATAGTATTAAGCGTGTCAATAAACTTTAAACTTTACTTTGTTTATTAACCAACTCTTTAGATATTAATCAAAATATAAAGGTACGTTGTAAATTAGAAATTTGGGCATATGTCTAAAAATACCAAAATCAATGTTTTATTACACAACACCCAAATATCATATTATATGAAATATAAAGTAATTTCTTGCACCTTTATTTATTTTCAGAATATTTGCAATGTTTCCTTAGGATTTCTGAAACTCTCTTATTAGGTTATGTCCTTATAAGTCTTGGGACATCTGAACCACTCTCAGTTGGTTATGTAGCTTAATAACTCTGAACAGCTTTTAGATGATTATGTCTCATTATAATAATTAATTCATTTAATCACTATTCATTTATAAATTAGTTATCAGCTAGCACAATACTAGATAAGATAGAAATTCAGCATTTTTATAAAGAAGTTTTCCTTAATATTAATATTTAAGTCTATATTGCTTAGTATTTAGGATTACAGAACTGTCTCAAGACTGTTGGACGCTTCTGTAACTTATCCTCACAAATTTTG
This sequence comes from Massospora cicadina, assembly GCA_022478985.1. Classification (NCBI taxonomy): domain Eukaryota; kingdom Fungi; phylum Entomophthoromycota; class Entomophthoromycetes; order Entomophthorales; family Entomophthoraceae; genus Massospora; species Massospora cicadina. The sequence goes on along the minus strand of JAKSZP010000749.1, from coordinate 16,480 downwards.
GTGCTCCTTACCAGGTCTCCTTCCAATTACTCTTGACTTCAACAACATTTTTTGACTAATGACTCTTCTTCACACATTTTTCATTTTATAAAAAAACTATTTGCATCAAGTGATCTTAGTTTTAGCTTTAAGGAATTGGAGCAGTCACATTTATCCACTGACTCTACTAGCAGGGTATTAAACAGTGCCAGACATTCTGGGAGCTGTCAGTGCAAATGACCTGTAAGTTTGAAAAACTTAATTACATATGCCAAAGCCTCAGTTAAATTGGCTGCTTAACCAGACATAAAGAGCAACTGCCTCCACGTTAATTTACTCTATCCATAAGGCCCTTTGTAACTCCCATGATATACTTGAACGTGCCAAGAATATATCTTTTATAAAAATTTAAATATACATTTATTCATTAATCTGTTTGCTGAGGCCTTTCAATGCTCCAGAGCGTCTAACTGGAAGCAGCAAACAAAATGCAACCAAATTATTTTTGTTTCCTTACTGAGACCCTTTGCTGCACTGGAAGTGTCCCAGACACACTGAACAACTGCCTTTGCGACCTACTTATGGTCCCTTACTGAGGCACTCCATCATTTTAGTGATTCAACTGGCCAATTTGATATAATTACTTCATTTGAGCCTAACTTTTTCATCTAAAATACATACTTGGTATCATCAATGCATTAGCTGCGCAACAAAAAAAACGTGTCTTTTGAGGTTCACCTCTGCTACGGTGGCTTCTCAAACTCCTCAAGCAAAATTTACCAGTAATTAATTTGCATTCTCACACCAATTTATCAAATCTCAACAATTTTTTAACTTTCTACACAGTGCATTCAAAAAGTTCTGGGACTAACGTTTTAAAGACACAACTTTATAAATAAATAAACTTTCTTCTATCATAATTTAACATACAACCTTTCCCTCTCTATACATATTTATATTGCTAAAACAATTGTTAAAAGGTATGCACATAGTTCCTATCTTGTATAACCATGTTTAAACCAGCTGTCACATTCTTCTGAATTGTCTCTACTTTATCAAAAGGATGAACCTTCAGTGCCACCTTCAGATTATAATTATCCACCCTATTCACCAGATTTAGCTCTGTCTGACTTCTTTCTGTTCTCTAATCTGAAGGTGGCACTGAAGGTTCATCCTTTTGATAAAGTAGAGACAATTCAGAAGAATGTGACAGCTGGTATAAACATGGTTATACAAAATAGGAACTATGTGCATACCTTTTAACAATTGTTTTAGCAATATAAATATGTATAGAGAGGGAAAGGTTGTATGTTAAATTATGATAAAAGAAAGTTTATTTATTTGTAAAGTTGTGTCTTTAAAATATTAGTCCCAGAACTTTTTGAATGCACTGTGTATTTAAATTATTTATTTATAGAAAATTTTTCTCTTTATTTATTTATCTAAGTAGTTATTTAATAATTTTATTAATTTCAGGGTTACCTTGTTGTTAACAAAGCAAGAACCCAAAAATGTAAAACTCCAACTACAACTACAACTGGCCCTGCCATCACATTCCACTTCCTTTCCTCCAGTTTTCTTGTATCTATGGCAAGACTAGGGTATGGTGCGGTGAGCTGCTAACACTGGCTGCATTCTTCCAAACCTTAGCTTTGTATTTTTCCCATGAAGTTAACTCCTTTTTGTCAAAAATAGCTGTTCTCTTTGCGCAAGATCTTGATCTATAATTCTTACATATAATTTCAATCTTCTGGCCACATTCTCTTTGTCACTGTATAACTAACTAGAAGTTTGTCATACTATTTCTGGTGTTTGCATCTCTATTAGGCCACCTAAGCTAATATCCTACAATAATCTGAGATGTTTTATCTAGATAAGGAATTAAAATGAATACCTAATTTTCATGCCGTACTTTGTTATACAGGGTATTGTACTTAACTGGGTCCACAGAAGATACCTTTAATCCTTTTTGCTCATATGACAAGATTTTTAAGGGAGAGTTGTTTTTATTTAAAGTACAAAATAAGTTGATATAGCATGGCAAAAATCGTTTCATTGCTATCAAATTTGACTAATCTTTTAACAAGTTATATTTCTAAGGTAAGTTGTGAATAAAAGATCTAATCATAGGGTCAAAAAATACTCAAATAATTGTTGTGCTATACAACAACGCTTAAATATCATAAGCTCTAAAAAAATAACTTCTTGCACATTTATCTATTTTAAGTTCATTTATAAGGTTTCCTTAGGACCTCTGAACCTCTCTTAGTAGGGTATTCCTATTGGTAGCTTAGGTTCTCTGAACCACCCTTTAGCAAGTTATGTATCATTATATTAATTCAATAATTTAATCACTGTTCATTTCATACTTTATCTGTCAACTATAATAGTACTAGCCAAGATAAGAATTTAACTCCTTTTACTAAGAATCGTTTTCCTTGATATTAATATTAAGTTTACTAAAAACTCTCTCTTTTGCTTTAATTAATTATTCAATCAATTTTTTATTTAGGAATTTCTTTGCTCTCAACCTCCTTTTTCCCACATCTAACCTATCCTATGTTGACCTTGATTGATGCCTGCTGCCCCATGTGGGGTGGTGATGCGCCACCTCCTGGCATTTATTGTCCTCCGCTAAAACGCCCCAGGCTGTCACAGCTATCCCCACAAATACTTTTGGTCTCTACGTACCACCTTAGGACCTAGCCTACCACTTTGCACGCTCCTAGGTGGTACTCAAAAGCCCCATGGTGCTCCCTTTAGAAATATGCATTTTAGCCTTCAAATCAAGTATGGGAACCTTTACCCTATGCAAGCGCAGCCATCATAGAGATGACCACTGCAGTTTAAAAACCTGCTGGATTTATAGATTTCCGCCCCTTTAAGGGGTAATTTGATCTTGGCTTTTCATGTGAAGCTCGATGCCATGGCAGCAGCACAGATGCCTTTAATTTATAAAAAATACTCACATTCCAACCATCCAAACTTGCTAGCTGATGAGGCCACACTGGTGGTCCATTTCACTGGCTTGCCCTCCCATATTCCCCCCAAACGCCTCTGCCACAAGCTCACGGAGGGCTTGGCTGCATATGGTGCCAACCCTATGCTTCAGTTTGTGGTTCCAAAGGATGCCAATCATCTCTCTGGGCCTTGCGCATTTGCAAAAATCCGCCCCTTCTGTTATGACACCCACCTCACAATACCCCACAAACACTGTGATCAGATCTTCCCCTGGTCATCCTTTCTGGTCATGCATCAAAAAATGGCTATGCCATTTGTCCCTTGTGCTTTGCTCTTGACCACTTAAAGCTCAAATGCTCAGAGTTTACCTCTGAAACTGCTTCTGCCACTCCTCCCTCTGGCGTCACCCCTACTACTGTTTTTTTAATTTTCTGAGTTGGGATTGCTTATCCACCTCATCTGTTAAGGGCGCTTCTCCACCGCTCCACCTAAATTGTTTCAACCACCATTCGTTCCTGAGCATATGTTGGCTCATGCACAGGCGGATTTGCCATTGTCCACTGTGAATGTCCAATCAGCATCTGCCACCTAACCAACTCCTGTCATTGGCCCAGAGCTGACAGTATCAAATCCTTCTGATGCCTTCAAATGTATTGATAATGCTGAATGTGCCTACAGAAATAAATTTAAATTTAACTGGTTAGTTTTTTTGCACAATCTCCCAGTTTGACTTCCCGCCTCTGTTTCCATTCTCACAATGGTTTTCAAGTTTACAAAAATATTTAACAATATGCTCTCAATGCTGTTGCTTCCCTCACCAACTCCCTCCTCTGCCAAGCCCTCTCAAATTGTATTGAGTTACTTTGTGAGGGTTTTCTTATATCTAGATTCCTATAGATTTCCCCGAGGAAGCAAATTTCAATATTAAAAATTAGCATTTGCAGAAGGCCATGCATACGTTGACGTGGTAAGTGCATCACTGTTTGATCCCAACTACCCTCAAACTCACTGACACATCAAGTTATTTACTTGTGTGCCTACTTATTATCCTTTGCAAAACCAACTTACCCAATATGTCAAGACAATGCACACCCTGGCCTTATTGATGAGTAGAACTCACACCTCTTTATCCTTCTACTCCACACCGCTGAAGCTCCAACCACATTTTTATCTGCCTTTTCCTGCCACCTGAAGAAACCAGCGCTGGAAAAAATCCCCCTGGCCCATTTTCTCTTCTAATATGGATGCTTAGGCTAACGACGAAGCACCATGTCAGGTTTTTATCTTTTCATCCCTTTGTTGGGTATCCAGAAAATAAAGATGCGTGGAGGACCCCCTCTTAAGTTGGCGCCACTGTAAATAATAAGTTTATTACTTGAGTACTTCAAGTTCCTGAACTATCTCAAGACAGATGGAGTCTTCTTATCACCTGTACAAACAGCCAGCTGGATAGAAATTAAAACTAAGATTAATATATTCATATCTTCAGTTGAGAATAAATACTCACATTTATATTATTAGGGCAAATATCTAGATCATGGTAGGGTATACTTATATGATAACTGATTGTGTCTGTCATGAAGACAGAAAGACAAGTTTAGTCCAGCCTGCAAGTATTGATGATGAAGCACCCAAATGACAAGCCTGAATTCAAGAGGCACTGCTGCTTGAATGACGGTTATTTGAGCGGGACCAGATTTTGCTAACGAGCACCCATGGGTCATAATTGTGCTATAAACCTGGCGCCAAACCAGGCAAACATGGCCTCAGGGCCCGCGGGTTTTGGAGCTGGGAAAAATTTGGTCATGTAGGGTGGTTTAAACTTCTTCATAATAAAAATGGGATTTGGAAAGCAGAATTTTTATTGAAAATAAAGATAGAAAATCAACTGTCAATTTTCTCAGTGTGTTACAACCGTTTAAATAGACAAATGATTTAGGGATTAGATTAGTAAAGCTCAGGATCAGGGCCCTTGAGGATTTGCGTACCTGGCGAACTTTGAGTGGGGGGAACGAATTTACTTTGAACTGACTTTTAAATTGTTGGTGGAAGGCCAAGTTGCTTCAGTTTGACCTTAGATGCCTGAATTGCAGTTTCATCACGTTTAGATGGTTAGCATGATGGCATCTCGCCTGATGGGAAATGGGAACCTCTTAAAGCACCCCACATAGAGGTGGTCCCAAGAGGACATGAATGGGTTCAGGATATCCAACCTGCCTGAACCCAGTCACTTTGGTTTCCATTCAGCCAAGTGAGATGCAATGAATAATGATCCTAATTTTTGAAGGGAAGGATTCTGGCTAGCGGAAACATTTGAAAATGGGGGTTCATGCCAGTCAGGCTTTTTTTAATGTTTTTGAGGGAGTTTTGAATTGGCAACAACATTTCCCAATGGCCTGATGCCATTGGCGAGTTTAGCCTAGGATTTATTGCTGGTCATATTATTATTAAGAGGTACACACCAGTCAGGCTTTGTCCTTGATTTCTAAAGTAGTTTTTAAACTTATGACAACATTTCCCAATGGCCCAATACCATTGGCGAATTTTGCCAGGAAGTTGACCCTTGAATACCCATTTAGTGGATGTCAGAGCCCGTAGGGATTCATTGTCAAGGATTTAAGGCTTCCAGGTCCTAATTTTGAGGGCTCAGTGTCATTGACTTTGTAAAATCCTTTTAGCCCATGGGGTGGCAACTTCCAATTATTTCAGCGTGAATTCCCTCAATTTGCCAAACTAATTAAGTGGAGGTAATTGTGGGGATAGGCGGTTGGATCTACAAGGGTAAGGCTGTTACCCATCGCTCATCTATCACATGGGTGAGATCTCCCTATGAGACAAGAGGGACAGCTGCCTTTTTAGGCCCCTTTTTTGTTGGTAATGGGAACGCCACTTGATACAGGCAGAGGGGACCTCCCCTGGACTTACAGTGTCTGTTCAAGGTTTAAGGCAAATTCTTTTTTTGGAGGAATGAAGCAGCTATAATATATTAGTAGACTAGATGGGCAGACTGTGAACACTTATGTGGTGCGCAATAACTTCCTATTTAGGGTAGCTACTAGCCGTAGTGGAGCATCATCTAACGGTTTAAAAGGCATTTGAAACAGTTACTATTGTCTTAATAGGTTTTTGTCTCCAATAATTGAATTTAAAGGATTGATATAAACCATAAGAATGTTCTTAAAACTTTTCAAAAATTTAAATTAGATTTTAAATGGTACATATACATGAACTTCTATCTAAAAACTACTTTAACATGAAGATGACTAAATAATTCTTTAAAGACATATAGCTTAAGCATATTATACTTAGATATGAAGAATTTATATCAACTCATATTCACCATATGTCTTAAAAATTTAGATTTTTCAAATAAATTAGGTCATGATTTAAGTGCTGTGTTGAGAAAAAATAACTAAAGAGGGTAGTTACTCACCCTGGAAAGATCCTACAAAAAATTAACAATGTATTTAAAATAAACTGGATGAAAATTTAACAGCAGAGGATGAGGACAATTACCCCAATTATAGTCAGCGTCAAGCAAACCAATTTACTGATGATAGCATCCTTTTATAACTGCTGGGAAACATAATTTATTGACAAATGTCTTTTCAATACCACTAGCCAATATAATTTGATGACTGACTGTGATAATGATAACAAAGAATTAGCCCCTTCTGTAACCTGAAATTACTTCAAAATTTAATATAACCGCCGTTAACAGCCAAACTCCATCAGGTGCTGCTTGATGGCCATATTACCAATATTTAACTTTAATTGTGTTTCTCCATTTGTTTACTATTGCACAACTTTCTATTTTATCTAACTGATGCAAGACGACCAGGGGATGGACAATACTAAGCTCTGAGGAGCAAAACTTATACTAAACTAAAATTAAACAAACAGAAAGTGACAAGCGTATCACATCAAACTGAATAAAAAATAAAAAAACTAAAATGATACAACCAGGTCAGATGCAGTAAACTGCTATATGTCCATGGTGGGGGGGTGAGTGGGGATTGGGAGACTAATCTTACTCCGCTGTGTCAGACAGTGTACAGCTGAACACTGAGAGCATGAGCATGGGTGCATCCTCATAATGGGGGTTAAGGTAGCAGAGTGGGGCTTGCAGCTCAAAATTTTGCTATGATGAGGATGGTGATATATTTGGATAGGGCTTTCTCAGCCTTGAGGCGAACTTTGGGAAGGGTGGTGAAGGTGGCGATGTTATTGCTGTTAATGTGGGTCTTAGGGCCAAATTTTGCAATCATTGCAACTTTTTGTATTGCTTTGTTGGCAACTTGGTGGATGTTGCAATTCTGATATAACTGGATGATAGCCCTCAGTTGTGATGGAAGAATGGATTGAATCCGTTGAGTTTACTATAGGTATCAATTAATTGAGTGCCATAACACAAGGAGATATTGGGTTATTGGGAAATCGCCTTGAAATATGCAATTGTGAACTTAACAAATGAAGAATTGATGGAGCTAATAAGATATGGTGAATTAAATTACTAAGACATACGAGTTGTAGCATTGGAAGTCATTACCATATAGGCGAGACTAGATGATCAAGGAAGGTTGTTGTAAAGTAGGTTGAAAGTCAGTGGAATTAGAAGAAGCCACGATATTAAGTAAATTAAATAAAGAAATAGCGGGAGCTAGTGCTCCATATTTGTAAGTTTATTTTGTGTTCCAAGGGCAACGATCATCATATTGTTGTTCCTACTTGCTCAGTGGGTTGAACCCTGTGCAAATCCGGCGGCATATCTCTTGGATATCACCAATTTTATAACAGTGGTGCTCACTACAGGGGGCCCATTGATCAAATATTAATGATAAAAACTCAGTCGTCAGCAATGTTGCATCAATGTTATTTTGATAAATTTTCTACACAACTCTCTGGGTCATTTGCCTATGCAGAGCTAAAACTGGCGTTGGATGCTGTGCTTAAAAAACAAGATGAGCTGCTCCAGGAGGTCCAATGCACTAAGCTGCCCCATTCAATCGTGTAGGGAATATTCATGATTACTTTAAGAGATTTAAAATTGCAACTGAAGGAGTCTCAGATCAATAAAGAGCAAAATTGTTGATTTCTTACTTGGATGTTGAAAGTGCTGATAAAGTCGTCTGTTACCTTTCAGGTAGTTCCCCTATACAACAAGAAGTCAAAAATATGGTGCTGTGGTTGTTTGGCGGAAATTCAAATATGTCTCAGTGGAAGGTCGAATTTTTGACCATCAAGTTTCAGCAAAATGAAACTCTCACTGCTTTTGCTGAGCGCTTTATGGTGGAAGCTCACATGTTAATTAGGACCAGAGTTTTATCTGAAGCTGATGTGTGTATTGCGATGACTTCTGCTTTAAAGCTGTACCATGAGCTACACAACGTAATGGCCACACTGTTGGAAGAGGATGTACCTTTGCTTAAACTTGTTCAGTTCCTGCACCGCATATCAGCCAACTTCCCTCCACCTAATACTGATCAGTTTCCTACTGCTTTGGCTACTGAACCATCATATTTGGGGAACCCTATCAGTCCAGTTCAAATTTCACCAAGCTATTCTCAGCAGTTAAACATCCACCCCATTCCTGCTTATCATCCTCGGCCCAACCCTCATCATGAATGGTAATGCATGTATCAAGGATTTGGGCCCTATGAGGTCAGCTGTTTCAAATGCAGTTGGCACGGGCATCTGGCATGATGGTGCCCTACTCAGCTGGTCTCTTGCATACCACCAAAACAGTACAGCAAGGGAAAAGTCAGAGCGGAGTAGAGAAGGGACTCTCTATCTCTGCTATACCAAACCCCAACGTCCCACCAGAACAAAATTTGAATATTCAGCGGAAATTTCCTTACACAATGAGTCAGTGTTATATCAGCTGGCTGGTGGAAGGGTGAATGTTTTGACACAAGTACAGTCAGCAGCTATGGGGGAGAAGGGGGCTCAGATGCAGGTCAAGCCGTACACTTGCCAAATGTTTGACCAAGTAACTCCTGAAAAGTTAGACCCTTCCCCAGATGCACCTTTCTTACAAGCAGTAAGCATCACCCTTCCAGTCCAAACTATTATAAAACAATACCCTAGAATTGGTGAGGGGATTACATGTTTCCTTGGAAATAGGGATCCTTTAGATGTCTATGTTATCAACAGTTGAGATGCATTGTACTCTGAATGTACTTACTGTGACCTGGTTGTAGCTATGACCCAAGTCTGTGCCATCATAGATACTGGCGCACCTGTCAACATAGTCTCCACCAAATTGGTGGATGGGTTGGCATTAAAAACCGGATGTGGAACACCGGATGGTATATGGCACTGCTGGAGTGGAAAATACATTCTCTGAGGGTGTATACAGTGCCCTTCCTCTGAGGTTTGGTTATATTGTCATGGTTGCTCCAGCTATAATGTTACCAAATAGCAATTACGATCTGTTAATTGGATTTGCCTTCTTGTGACACTATGGGGCTGTTATCAATTTGACAAATGAGACTTTTGAAATATTGGGTCAGCAAATTCCTATCCACTTTACCTCTAGAGAAGTACCTAATGACCCAGTGCATATGGAGAATATTAATCTAGCTTATAGTGGCGGAGTCGTTTCAGTGAGCTACCATTGGTTATAGGGCAAAGCCTGAGCCCTTCCTCAACAGATATATGAATATCAAGGGATGCCGCTCAGAGCTGCCAGACCTATATCTATTCCATTGGGGCATCAAGCTATAGTGAAAACTGACTTGGTGATTGAAATTCCAAATGGACTCTATGGGGAAATTATTGGGCCATATCAGCGATCATGGCTTGAGCCCCACATGGCTCCAGGTATTATTTTACCAGGGCAGGGGGGTCAAAGTTTTTCTTGCAAATCTACAAACGGTTCCACTGCAAATCCGCCGCCACCAAATAGTGACATATTTACACTTAATCCCTGTTGAGGAGGTTCTTTTAGTTCATGACTTTGGGTCACTAGAGGAATTTGGTCTGCCGTTCACACTTCAGCTTAGTGTAATGGCAGTTGCTTCATGTGATGAACTAATGGGGCTGTCAGAATCACAGAAGGATAGGGCAATCGCTTTATTTCAAAAATATAAAGAGATTTTTGCTGTCAACGACCATGATTTAGGATGTACGTGGGTGGTGGTTCATAAGCTGGACACCGGAGATTATCCTCTTATAAGGTCAAGGCCAATCCGCTGATCAAGGGTGGCAGAAGAAGTGGTGACTGAGGAAATTGACAAGCTATTAGTGCAAGGGATGCTTGAATCATCGAAGAGTCCATGGGCTTCTCCTGTTCTTATGGTAAAAAAAGGATGTCACCAACCACATAGTAATAGACTACCAGAAGCTCAACAGCATCATAAAAAGGACTCCTATCCCTTACCACGGATTGACGATGCTTTAGATCAGCTAGGGGGAGTTCGTTTCTTCTCAGCTATGGACATGATCTCAGGCTACTGGCAAATCAAGTTGCCACCGGTGGAGCAGGAGAAGTGCGCTGTAATCACATCCAAGGTCTTTTCCAACCAACCCAAATGCCACAAGGGCTGTGTAATGCCCCAGCTATGTTCCAACGGGCAATGGACACTATTCTTGGGGACCTAAAATTTCATGAATCCTTATATACCTTGATGATGTTAATGTTTTCTCCCAAACCTTCTTCAAACACCACGACCATCAGAAGCTGTATTCTTCCAGCTCACTGAGGCCAACATTAAGATCAAACCCTAGAAATATAACTTCTTTAAGGACCAGCTGGAGTACCTTGGATTTGTGGTTGATGCCATAGGGCTGAGACCTCAACCAGCCAAAGTGGAAGCCATTGAAAAATGACTCTACCCAGCAGTAAGCGAGATATATAGGTCTTTTTGGGAATGGGTGGATATTACTGGTGGTTCATCCCTAATTTAAGCTGTATTGGGGGCCCACTATTCGAGTTATTAAGGAAATACACCACTTTTGAATGGATGGAATGACAGTAACATGCTTTTGATACGCTTTGAACTGCACTGACCAGCGCGCCAGTGTTACATTATCCTAATTTGAAAGAGAATTCATTGTTCAGATGGATGAATCCCTTTACACCGTAGGGGCAGTCCTATCCCAAAAAGATGAGGAAGGAGAGGAACAACCTGTATCATATTGCAATCGTAGCTTGAACAGGCATGAGTGCAATTATACCGTCACTGAGTGGGAGTGCTTAGCGGTGGTCTACGCCTATAAGCAATTCTGGGTGTATCTACATGGAGTGAAATTCAAAGTTGTAATGGATCATGCCTCACTATGATGGTTACAAAATCTGAAAGAACCAGAAGGGCGCCTGGCCCGATGGGCTTTTAAATTGCAAGCATACAATTTCAAAATTCTTATCAACCTGGAGTAAGACACCAGAATGCCAATTGTTTATCGAGATTGCCAACAATTGCAATTATGGAAGATGTAAGTGATATAATATTTGACAAAATGATCTGTGGAAAATACAATGATGAACCACCCCAAGTGATCAAAGTGTTAAACAAAATGAGAGCGAATATCTTCAATGGAATGGGAAACTATACAAGCGGATCAGCGATTCCACGGTGAATTTTCCATGACCCTCAGCCCAGTCAGTAATTGTTATGAGCGCCCACAAGGCTGTCAGACATGGGGGGTGCATAAGACAATGGAGTTGTTGCGCCCTCAGTACTATTGGGAAAGTATGAACTTTGATGTGCTCAAAACCACTTCCTGTTGCCATCAGTGCCAAGTGGAGAAGCCATTCCGCCATAAGACTTCGTATCAGGTAGTGAAATTACACTTTTTTTGGCATACTGTTTCCTTGGATGTTGTTGATCCCTTGCCAACAGGAGCTAACTGGTGTAAGTATATCCTTGTGGCTATCGACCATTTGACCTGGTGGGTCAAAGCAAGGGTAATACGAGATTTAGGGGCAGTTACAGTGGCCAAGTTCGTGATTGAGTGTCTTATTCAGCGACATGGATGCCCTCAGTTTATTCTTACTGACAACAGAACTAAATTCACCTCGCACATCCTCCCCAAAATGAACGATCTCATGGGAATTTGTGGGGTTCTAATGACCCCATACCACCCCAAATCTAATGTAATGGTCGAACAAGTGAATGGGACTCTGGTGAATATCCTCTGCAAATTAGTAACAGATCGACCATCTGATTGGACCTCCCTTCTTTCCACTGCTGAGTTCGCCTATAACATCAGTTAACATTCCGCCACGGGGAAAAGACCATTCCAACTGCTTTATGGCTGACACCCAGCTCTTCCAGCATTACTTTATTCATGTGTAGAAGATACTGGTGGAATGGAACCCCAACATTATTTGACTAAATTTGCAAACATTCTGATCAAATTGCAGACTGAAGCATATTCCTTCAACTTAGCGAATAAGATTAGGAATCAGGCTGATGATCAGGTACATCATAGAGGGTTGGCGCAGTTCAAGGAAGGTGATATGGTTCTCTTCCATGACCAACATGGGCTTGGCCGGAAACACAAGTTGGCCAGCATCTGGATTGGACCATTCAAAGTTATTGAAAAGACAGGTGTGGATGCATATACTATCAAGGACCCTGCTAGCGGTTGGATCATCAACCAAGTGCATGCAAAGTTCCTCCGTGTGTATAGGCAATAGGAGCCTTATCATCCAGTCAAAGCGGGGGGGGGGTAATGTTGCGATTCTGATATGACTGGATGATAGCCCTCAGTTGTGATGGCGGAATATATTAATCCGTTGAGTTTACTATAGGTATTAATTAATTGAGTGCCATAGCACAAGGAGATATTGGGTTATTGGGAAATCTCCTCAAATTAGGCAATTTTGAACTTAACAAATGAAGAATTAATGGAGCCTTAAGAAATGGCAAATTAAATTACTAAGCCATACGAGTCAAAGGATCAGAAGTCATTACCATATAGGCGAGACTAGATGATCAAGGAAGGTTATTGTTAAGTTGGTTGAAAGTCAGCGGAATTATAAGAAGCCAAGATATTAAGTAAATTAAATAAAGAAATAGCGGGAGCTAGCACTCCATATTTATTTGTAAGTTTATTTTGTGTTCCAAGGGCACCGATCATCATATTGTTGTTCCTACTTGCTCAGTGGGTTGAACCCTGTGCAAATCCGGCGGCATATCTATTAGATTTCGCCAATTTTATAACAATGGAAGTGTTGGAATTCTTTTTTATGAGCTTGTTGCATGGGGGAAGGACAGGGGCAAGTATCCCCTTGGTTAAGACTGTGACTGATTTTGCTATGGCCTTTCAGAGGTGGTGACAATCAGGGGAGGCAACAGCCTCTTTGAGTTGGTGGTCACTTCAGAATTCATTGGCATCAGAGCGTAGAGCATAGTGCCAAGCTGGAAATTAAGCTGCATATTCTGCGTTTAGGTACATTTCAAGGCCTGGGGCCTCAGCCAAGTTGGGGATGGGATTCCCAAATCATCAATTTCCTCCAAATAGCCCAGGGATTTTGGTTGAAAACAATAGGTTGATTGGTATATGGGTGGGTTGGGTTGGGTGGGGTGGGTGGGTTTTGTTGAATTTATTGGGGTCCATGAGGGCTCCTGATTAGTTGGTGTAGGAGTGGTGTTTTTACATGTAGGTTCCTAATTGGCTGAATCAGTGGCCGTTGCATCTACCATTTTTGGTGGAGGGAGAGAGAGGATTGTGCCCCGTTAAAAAAGTTTTTGAATTGGCAATGGGAGCATCATGGGGGAGTCAAGAGTGTGGGCCCCAGATTGGGCTATGGTGTGGAAGCGCCGTTTTGAGCAGTCCATGTCAAAACAAATGGGGCAAATCGTGCGCCCTTTGTCTACTCTGGCTTAGAAAGGGAGGTCAGGGGCAGAGGGGACAATGGTGCGAGGGGGAATTGAGATGGCGATTTTGGTTGATATTGGGCATACAGCTGCAAAGGCGCAAGGGCCTGAAAGTTGGTTGGCTACATTGGGAACCACAAATTGTAGTATGGGGTCAGCGCCATATACTAACAGCCCAGCTATTAGTTAGTTATATAAAGTACTAGGGGAGTTGGATGAGGAGGCCTGAAAATTGAACCACAAGGATGATGTCATCAGGCAACTGGGTGCGAGTGGTTGGGATGGGGTTCCCTGGAACACCAGGGAAATGTTGGCTGCAGTTGTAGCATTGGCTTCACTCGTGAATCTGAGGTCAAAGTACCCGTTATAGGGGTGGAAGTTAATAAAGCCTGCAGGCTGCATAAGCGCCTGGGCTAATTATAGAATTTGTTTGTTGTTTTAAGGAAACACTTTGTCATATTTAACCCAGAGGCTGAATCACATTATGTCTCAGGGGAGCACAATGGGGCTATGAGGCACCGCCTGGGAACATGAAAGGTGGAGGGCGAGATCCTTGGGGGAACGTATTGACCTGAGGCATTGGGGGCTGGTTGACTTAGTTTTAAAGCATTTTTATGCTGGGCGGAAGATGCTAGGGGGTTTTGCCACTGCTCCATTTTGGAGCAGCAGGCAAAGGCCAAAGACTTTGGGGTTTTGCTGTGTGTCAGTTTTTATATTTTTTTAGTTCTGATGTAATTTTTAAATTTACTCAAAAATAATATCCACTATTGAACAACTTGAATATTACTAAATTGTGCAATCAACTTTTTTCAGGAGGTCAAAAATGGCACCCAAAAAGGTGTAGGTACCCCAAGGGTAACTTGATGCATAAGAAAAAAGCTTCAGTATTCAAACAAAGAGCTCCAAAATATAATTTGAAACATAGACCAAGAAGGTCTATCATAATCAGGGGTATGAAGTCCGCTGACCATTAAACGTTAATGAAATTACAAAATTTCCTGCTGATCTGCGACTGAATTTTATTTATGAATTCTTTAGGTCAGTCATTTTAGACTGAAATTCTCCTTTTCCTATATATATGTAAGATTTAGTATTTTAAAACAGACAGGTATAATATTCTCAATTAATTTACTTTTTATTGTTTGTCTTACTTTAATGCTATAATTTTAAAGCCAGAAAGGTTCAAACTAAGCCTAAGAGTCAAGTAGAGATGAAGTACCTAGGAATTTAAGTAAAGTCACTGTCAAGTATTATCCCAGGCTTTAAAATGGGTGAAAATGCTTTTACCATGAGTAAAATTCCTATTACAATGAATAATAGGACCTCCAACTGGCCTGATAATGCACCATTTGAACATATAAATAGACCATTGCTGATGTCCCACCCTATGAATCAGCATTATGTGAGCATATGTACTAAGTACAATATCTTAACTAATCTATTTTTTTTATTTAACCGAGGTAAGCCGACCAGGGGACAGACATTACCGAATATATGTGAAACTAAGAGAGTAACTAAGAAATATAAAAATTGGGCACCCCAGGGTACTCAAGTTACCCCTGTTGCCAGCGGGACTGCCAGGTATGGGGGGTTGGTGCACTACTCCGAGGGGGTTTCCCCTGCTATAGAGCAGGTGTGAAGGAAAGGGTCTGTGTGGAGGAACCAGAGTGGGAACCATGATTCTATGAGCGCTTTTTGTCTTGGTCTCATATATCCATAGAGCCAGTCTTGGAAGTGCTCTAGTAAGTGGACATGGAATCTGTTAATAATCCCATGAATGATTGGGACCGTGCCCTTGAACGCATCTAATGCAATCATATGTATTGTTCACATTGCAATGGGTATTATTAGGGAGCAAGGGTAGATGGGATTGGTGACTCGATCTGGAGCGCGAAATACTCTTTGATATCAAGAATTCCTGTTCGTTTTAAATCTTGAGCAGGCGTGCGACTTCCTGCCATATAGCTTTGGTTTGATTGGATGTTTCTAGGCGGTGATGTAAAGATCCCTCCCCTCCACATACTGCACATGTTTTGTGGAGGGAGTTAAAGCGGTCCGCCATCCTATAGGTCTTTTCAAACAGCGCCAGGCGTTTGCTCTTATCCTTGGTTGTAGGAGTGGGTGGTGTGTCATTTTCCACATTGCTTTCTGTGTGGTTAAATCATAGGGAATGTCCAGCATATCTAGGTATTCTATCCTAGCTATGCTTGGGGTTGTTGCGAGCATATCCCTCTGAGGGGTGGTTTTCTGGGTTTCTTAATTTAAATTGGGGGCTGGGTCATCCCCTTCCCTGTATAGTGCCTATATTCTCTATGGTCCATCCCATATGGCGGATAGTTTGGAGGATATGTTTGAAATGAGGGGAGGTTCCATGTGGACCCGTTGCAGTAGGGTGCTTGGCAAGGTATAAAAGTAGTCTGGGTGGACTATGTGGGTTGGTTAATTTGAGCGCCTGTGCAAAGTTAGTCCTAGCTGCTCTGGACCAATGTTGTTGCGGGAGGTCTGGAGCAAGGATTTCCTTTATCCAGGTACCTAGGATGTGATTGGCATGGATCTCAAAATCTATTAGTCCCATGCCTCCGCTTGAGTGTGGGCCAAATAGTATTTCCATCCGTATAGGAGGGTGAGAGCCAGGCCACAGCCAGCCCTGGATAAGCGCGCGAATTGAGGTTATAAAGGTAGGTATGAAGGCTATCACATGGGCCTGGTACAAC
>JAKSZP010000748.1:0-35541 GCA_022478985.1 Massospora cicadina | reverse complement strand
CCACCTATTAAACTTTGGCAAGTTCAATGGTTTAAAGTCATCTTGCCCTATTTTAGGCATAAGGGCTGCACTTCTTCTAGTACTTGAACGTCTTGGTGTATCATCACTTTGAATCGGCCCACTTTCCCATTGAGAGTTTCTGGAGTCAGGAGTGATGCCAAAACTATAGGCATAGGATGGATGTTCCAAATTAGATTCTGCATCGGTGTCAATTTCTGATGATTCAAACTCATGATATCGCTCCAAACTACTGGATTCTGATGCTTGAATTTGGTCCTTATTTGTTTTTCCAAGTTGTTTTTGGCCAAATGGGCAGAGCTTTTTCCCATTTCTCTATTGTTAAGTCTTGGTGAGTACTTGCAGCTTTGTTTTTTGATTGATTCTAATTTTTTAAGGCTATCATACTCCTTTTCAAATAAAGCTTGATTGGATGTTATGCTTCTAATATCTTTGTCAATACTGTCTATTTGGAAATTTGCGGTTGATAATTGCATTCTGAGTTCCAAATTCTTCTGAGTAGCTTCAGTATTTCTGGCCTGAAGTATTGACACAACATTCCAGATCTTTAAAAGTTCCTCTTTGATCTGAGCATCCTCCTCATCCCTATTTGGGACAGTTGGTAATGCTGCAAGGCCTTTGATGTAGTTGTTTACAGTATCCATCTCAGTCTGAACATAATTTTATAAAGTTATCGTGATTTGATTTAAATCCTGTTGATTTTTTTGTCTTGAAGTGGCTTATTTGGTGAGTCGTTTTGTCTGAGAATATAGTAAATCAGAATGAGTTTCCAGTTTTTGACATCAGAAATTCATGTTTTGTACCCATTCATGCGTTAGCCCATGGTGAACAAGAACTTCTGCAGATATTTTTGGGACTTCTTCATTTTTGGAGATCCTTGGGGGTGTTTAATCTCCCATGAGCTTCATTGGAATGTCCTGTATTATCCACAATTGCTTTTTGGATTTCAGTAAAACTAAAATTTAATTTGTCCAGTAGAGCATTTTAAGAAAATTGTTCCTCCCCTTGTACACGGTTGATTTCCATGAGTTCTAGATTTGTCTAGCAAGTATTCGCTGAGTATGGTTGATTGAGGGTTGGACAAAGTTAACCAGGAATTCGTTAGTTTCTTTACTGTCTGTGAAACGTTTGGCAAGAGATGCCATGATTGCATTATGGTACTTCATGTATATCTCCATCTTGAGCGCCTGATCCTTAAGGTAATAGAACAGGCTGAAAGAGTGATCAATTTGTGAAGTACTAATCCTAAAACCCTTATATAGAGTTTCCAGCATAGCTTTTAAGCTTTTAGATGTAAGGTTCTTCAGGCTTTTTGTATCAACATGATCTCCCCCACTGTGAAAGATCCAGGGAGTAAGAGGTACCCGCATCAAAGCCTTGGCGGATGGTATTAAAATAATCTGATATTTTCATGTCACTATATTCCATATCGTTGTCACTTTCTTTCTAGCTGAATCTGCCAGTAACTGGTTGTGTGGGTTCATTTCAGAGAGTGTCACCAGTTTTGAGTGAGCACCAGTTGTTAAATTCTGTGGATCACTCACTTGATAAATTAGATTTTGCGCATCTAATCATGTTATAGTTTGGCTTTAAGATCCTTGATTTAGTCGGTGTCTTACGGTTTTGACCATTTGGAAGTTCACTAGGCATATTAAAATTAATCTGACTCTTCTGGTTAATCTTGGACTCAATTTTCCCTATATATTTGGAACTACTAACAAGGCAGGCAAAGTTACAAGCTTTGGATTTGGTAATTCCATACTGTTGACACTCTTCAAAAAAGACTCTGATATAAAACCAGGCAAAAGAGAATTAAGAAATAATACATCTTTATTAGATGATATTATCCAATGATCATACATTAGGCCAGGCACCGGTATTATACATTAGGGCATCTCCTGGCCACATATCAAGCACACAATTTCCACAGATTATTTTCCACCTCAGTTTGTCCCTTGAACTGATACAACTATGACCTATTGCTAGGACTATTGGTGGCATAATACTCTCATATTCAGGAGAGTTTCAGGGGATAAAAATCTCAATACAAACATGCACATTTGTCATAGGATCATCCCGATTTGAGTTTTGTCATACTGCTGACGAAATACAAATTCTGGAAAATTTTGGCATCAATTTAAGTAGATGACACACCTCTAATTTGTACATCAGCAGTCCTCTCTTAATAGCACTAGGTACTACCATTTGGGCAGTCCATGTGCAAGTGCTATTGTTCCAATTATGAGGATTGACATATGTATTTTGCTATAGGGTGGGAAACTGATTAAAATTTACTGATGTCTATATGTCCATGGGATTTTTAGACGTTATCTTCAGGTCAATCCCTGGACAATTTCTTACGCTAATAGTTGATATTATTCCCTCTTAGTTGGGAATAATGCTGAGTTTTATTGTATGTATAATTGGCCTGAATGTGAGAGGATATTTGGCACATGCTTTTGACAGAATGATTAAATTAATTGACGTTGAGATAATCTCCCCAATCAATATAATAGCAATTGGCTTTTAAAAGAGAATTAGAGTATTATCTTGAGTTTGGGGAGGATAATCGGCCTGATCTGTTGATTGTGAAAGATTTATTCTTGGATCAACCACCATAATCTGACAGTGACCTGAGATTGTCAAAGGGGAACTATGACCACCACTTTCCCGCTGGCAGAGGCATATTGCTGCTGCCATCTCCACGCACACAACCCTGATCTTCTGCACCAACTCTTGAGTGGTTAGATAAGGGTAAAAGGGGTAACTTTGAAGGGGTACGCCGTCACAACCTCTTTTCCACCACATGAACCAAATTTCCCTATGTCACAAGAGGGAAAGCCACCTTGCTCACCCCCATTTTCATGCAGAACTTAAATTCCTTTCTGTTGAGGTGTAGGGGTGCTCCCACAGGTTTCGCATTATCCTTTCCAGTTTAAACTGAGTGATCACCACCGCTGGGAACTTGAGTGAGCTTGACATTCTTATGATCAATAAGCAACTTAATAGCCATGATCATGATAATCTTCAGTGGGGACAGGGAGCGTCGGGGTGCAGGGAATGAGAGGCCTCCGCCAACTGACCATAATTAGCTCAGTCACGGGCTCTGACCCAATTATTCTCATATGATGGAAATCCCTTCTAGGTCAAGAGATACTGGACCAAATGACAAGTTTCCCAGGAAGCCAAGGCTGCCTCAACCTCAGCCTCCTCAGATCCCTCAAAGACAATTGGCTCTAGAACTGTGGGGTCCTTTCCCTTAAATGGGGACACCTGAGAAACCTGAAAAATGGAGAGCTGTTTCTAGTGGGCTAGAAGCGTCAATCTGAATGCGTCATTCCCTATTTTTCCCCTCCTTTAAATGATCCTAGAACACTTGCTTAAAAAATTTTGGGATGGCACCTGCATATGCAGGTGTCACATGACACCTGATGTGGAACCTCATCATAATTTAATGGGCTGGAAAATGTTTCCAGTCAGAAAAATGTTTGTAATTGCTGATTGACTTGGTCAGGTGCTCCCAAACCAGAGATTAGGTGCTCTGGATATGATGCGCGTGGTCTTCCACATCCATAACTTCTAGGCAAAGACATGGTCTGATAGAAAATGAAGGATTATACCCCAACGTGGCCTCATATGCCGAGAAACTAGCAGAGGCAAGAGTGCTATCATTATATGTGAATTGAGCCAATGGTTGGATATCCGCCAGGCGTTCTGCATGGCAGTGGCGTAAAAGCAAAGATACTCATTTAGAATTTGGTTAACACACTTCATTTGACCAATTTTTTGAGGATGATATTTGGATGAAGGGTACAGCTTATTCTATAAGATAGCCAGGATTTTGTTCCACAAAAGCACCATAAACTGTGGTCCACAGTTACTCACGTTATTCTGAGGCAAGCTGAACATTGAGAGCACATGCCATATGAAGAGCTGAATGTCTCCTCAGAGGTGATGGCTAACACTCAAAGGATGAAGAGTGAGGACTTGATAAAGAGGTCCATGACCACCATATTTTCAGTAAAAACATTGGAGGTGGGAAGCTTAACAATGAATTTGATTGACAATATTGTCTTAGACCCTCCATCTGCTACAGGGGATGGAGAAGACCATTTTTACCGGATCTATTTGATATAGCCCACATTCACATCACACAATAGTGATCCATGCCATGATATCCTTGGAGATACCTAAACAGTTGTACATTTAGTTAACCAAATAAAGCATTTTTACTTCATGGGTGGCCAACTTCCAGGGGTTGTGGTGAGACCAAATAAATTTTTCATTGAGTTGAAGTGGAACCTACAGCCTTGACTGGACTGAATTATCCCATCACCAGTGAGTATTGGTTTCACTTATGCGTCAGAAGTACCAACTGTGTAATTCTGGGGGACCACCTCATGTGCATGAGATCATAAGGCATTCCTGTTTCACACTAAAAAGGGGTTAAGAAGGAGGCCGTCCCTGTATCGCTCAGGGCGATTTAGCTCATATGGTAGAGAAGAGGTAGTGCCGTCGTACACCCTCAATTTTGCCCCCTTACCCCTTATCTGACCACGCAAAAACTACTTCAGCAGATCAAGGGAGTGTGCATGGAGGTGGCGGCAGCGAAAAACACCAGCTGAAGGGCAATGGCAAGCACTTATCCCAGCGACAACCTCAGGGTCCACCAAAGTGGTGAAAAATCTAAAAGAATAAGATGGTCCAACTCTAGCAACAATTTGGGTTCTGCTGAGAAGGCAAAAAAAATCTGGATAAATTATGAATCTGACTTGCAGTGAAATTGAGGGTAATAATCCTTTTAACACCCAATGAGACTGGGCCCCATGGCCTGACCATGGGTGCTACTAGTTGCCTGAAAAATAAAGCATCACCAAGGAAAACGAGATTGTACAGGGAAGAACAATTTAGTGGCAAAATTTGAGTGAGAGTCAGATGGCCAGCGGAAGGTTGATTCAGCATCAAGTTACTTGCAAGATCTCATTCTTCTGAAAGCTTTTAAAATTGTAGAACATTCAGTAATGCATTCCTATTTATTCCCCAAGCCCTTAGGACTTGAGGCAACTGTCCCTCACTAGTACAGTTTTCAGTTGATTCTCAAATTTTTGTTTGCAATAAAAAACTCTTTTTCAGTTAAAATGTTCAGTAATTTATTTTTTTTCCTGTATTTGTCACTGCCACTACCAAGAGCTATGTTCCCAGGGCTGTGCAACTTGGGCAATAAAGGCAATTATTACGATGCTCCCACCCCTTATTATTAAATGGTTACTGAGCAAGTGGCCTGTTGGGGAATTCGCTTATAGATGCACTTTGGAATGAAGACGTTCTGTTGTTACTGGAGATAATCTCTCCCCTCGGGGTGAGGCTTCATAACCTCACCACTCATTCCCCACCCAGTGGTTTCTCAGTGCATCCTGGACCCTCCTTAGTTTCTAAGAGTTGTCCAGTGGAATCTGCTGCTGCCTGGCAGCCACAGTCTGGTTGTTAGTTTGGATGTTGACTTCAGCGGTTGTTGGTTGCCACTCCCTAATCACTTTTCTTCCTGCCTGCTATCAAGTTGTTTGGACGGAATTCCACCAGCATTCTAAGTTGCTTTCTGGGCGCTCATGCACCTCTACTGGCAGAACAGTCTCAAATTTATTTTCCATTTCCACAACATCATTGACTGACTCTTAGTGTCTGCCATATCTGCCCTTCTGTTCAAAATCAGTGATGCAGTTTTTTGGTATACCATATGAACTTGCATTCAGTGCTCATCTTTTTGCTGCTCACATGGTAAGTTTTCACATTGCTGGGTGCTCCCACATGGTAGTGGTGGAGCTCATTGTGGTATACATTGTCCCTAGGCTTTAGCCCCAGTCACATCCCACCCTCAGGGGTGGGCTTGTACGTCCTATCCATGGACGTTGCCAATCAGGTGTTAAATGCACTCGCTGAGCTGCAGGTGTGATTCTTGGCTAACACTGTAGCGTCAGCTACTCTGATGAATGTGCAGCGAAGCGTGGTTTTTAGATGCCATGGAGGGCGATGCTCTCTGATGGGTGCACACAATCCTCTACTCAGTCAACCAGGCTGGGGTTTTGACCTCTCTGGCTATGCTGGTGGCGTTGGTGGTTCAGACCCCGTTAGCACAATCATCTATCTTTCTTTAGTTTTCTCTGGGCGCTGAAGCGTCTGATTTGGCTTTGTTTGTAGAAGCCTTCCACAAACAGGCCTGGGCCTCGGGCACTCATTGGACGTCGTTGTGGCTGTATTTCATGCTTCTTTGGACCCTGTGTCCACCAGTCATTCCGCCTGGGCCATGAAGGTGGGGTCAGTGGACCACATATGCATGACAGAAGCTTCCATCAGGGTTACGCTGCACCAGGCGTTGAGTGGGGTGGGAGGTTTAGTTAAATGATTCCCTATTTGGTGAGTGTTGATAATTGCCCTCTCAGCTGCAGTTGAAGAATGTTTTAGTTTGAAGTCAGCTGAAAAAGGGAAAATTTTGGCTATTTTTGAGTTTGTAATAATCTAAGAGTGATTATTGATAATAATGATTTGATTGACTCAAAGACACTGGTTGATTCTTAGTGGAGACCCATAATTAAGGTAACACGATTTTGAATACTACAAGGGCAAGATACACAAAATTGAGCAGTCATATTACTCTGACCATGCGGTGGACCCTGGTGTGTCCATCAGATGGTACTCCCCCAGCCATAACCAGGTCCCTTCAAGCACCTACGTGGGGACCACCCCTTTTTTATAGGTGTGGCGGGGGTTTCCTAAGGCGCAATAAATTTCTTAGATGGGGATTTGCTGAAGTTCATTAAAGCGTTACCCCATGGGTACGTTTTGGCTAATAATAATTCCCCTTCCATCGTTCAACTAAAATGAAGCAAGTATCCTGAGCTTTGTTAGGCTGCTTCCCCATATTTCCTAATTCAGACTAACCTAAACTATTCTGAACCTATCCTTGAATTCCCCTTGAACCTTGATACAGTTTAAATACTGTACAATCAGATGTTGAGGGGGTCGTTTTTTCTCTCTTTTATCACGCTAATAATAAAATTTATAAAAAACAGTTTTTATTAGTTCTTTATTTAATTTTATTCACAAACATTTGTGGAATCCAGTAGGTGTAAAGCACCAGTGAGCAGAAATCGTCTGGGTTTTTACAAAATGTTGCACACTACAAGGGACACCTGTATAACAAGAATAGTTGCTCTTGAAAAGCAATTCACCAGCGCCCTATCCCGTCTTAAAGAACTGGAGCATCTCCCCTTAAAACTCCCTCTAAAAGAAAAGTACACCCCTGTGGAAGGGAGTATTGCTACATTTCTATATGTATATTAATATTTTATGCATGATGCCACTGATAAGCAAAACGTTTGACACATCCTTCCATGCTTAAGTCATTTGGCATAAGAAACAATAGTTCCTTACATGGACAATTTGCATACCTGGGCAGAGGTGAAAGAGGCCTTCTTAGCCGAATTTGGTTCAAATCAGAGTCTTAACAGGGAAAAACAGGCTTAATGCGCCTTAGCATGTATGAGGGCGAACTGACTGCTGCCTTTGCTGAGCGATTTTATCTCTCTGCGCAAAGGTTGTTAACAGCAAACATGCTAACCCTGGATGATGCTATCGAAGCCTTGTTAACTGGGTTAGCTTCTCAGCCCTCTCTCAGCCAGGCATATCATTTCAGTAAAACGTTATTTCAAAAACATCCGCAACATAAAGGAGGCTCTGTTAGACGTTGCTGATTTCCATTCTTGTGCAACAATAAATGAATCTGAGGTGGAACCTTCAGTTCTACTCATTGAGGAGCTTCCGCCTGTAGAACAGTTGGGTATGAGCATACCTGTACCTACCCCAGTGAAACCTGATTCCTCAGTGGGACTCAAAAATGATACCACTCCTTCCTATAATTCAGAGCCCTGTAAGGTTGCTAATACCATACTCCCGCACAAGCTCACCAAAGCCGCGATGCCTTCCCCTCCAGCCAAGCTGGTAAATGTGCACCCTAAGGCTATCTAATCTCCTGTGGCAGTCTCCCTACCTCCATCGCAGCCTTGCCAGTTGCTGATAATACCCTTGGGGAAGAATCTGAGGGGGTTATGATGACGTTGGTTACTATATATTGGGAGTCCCCGCGAAAGTAGAGGTTCCTGATCATTTGAACGCTGGAGGAGTAGACGAGACCACCATACAAGAGGAAACGTACCTCAGCAAAATTCTAGGGTGTCCAAAAAATTATTGACACTACCAATGATGGTGACCAAATTTAGCTGGATTGATTTGACCTCTTCAGAGGGTCCATCCCATGAAATCCATCTTGGATATATACCCTGAGACTGCTAAAAACTAACTTCCACCTTCCAGCTCTAGGAGGTCTTAGCTTTGTCACCTAACTTTGGAGGAACCCTCACTAAGGTTGAAGTGATCATTCAAAAGGTCCAAAATAATGGCCATCCTGGAAACTGGCTCCTCAATTAGTGTGATCTCCACTAAGCTTATCATGAATATAAAGCTAGCGCCTGACTTGGAGTACATGCAAGAATTTGGAACTGCAGGCCACAACAAACATGTGCAATTGGGGAATACTCTTCCCTTCCCATTTGATTTGGGAAGCTTATTTTATCAGCCTTGATGTGGCTTTGGACAACAATGCATATGATATGCTCATCGGCACTCAATTTATGATTGATATGAGGAATAATTAACATGAAGCAATATTACCTCTTTGTTACTTGACTATGAAGTCCCATTAGTATTATCCAATAAAGAACCCAGCAAGCGCGAATAATCTTTCCTGGTCAAATACCCCTTCTCAACTATAACTTTGCCTTATTCCACTTATGGGCGCAGCCCAAAGAAATTTCCCTATTCATTGGATGCTAGAGAAGATATCCCTTTCTATGCTGAAGACGAAGTCTTGAATAAGCCTGGTGAACAACGAGTGTTTGACACAAACATCGCGCTTCAGATCCCACACCACTGTTTGTTGCACCTTTTTAGTATTGAGGGCGTTAGGCCCTTGGAGCCTCAGGTATTTCCTGGTTTTCTCAACCCAGCTTACCAGAGGCCTATTACTATGCTGTTGAGAAACCTCACCTCAAAGGACATAGCTGTAAAAAAACTAGGAGATTGGCAGAGGCTTGTTAGTCCCTGTGGAGGACATTGAACAAATTACTCCATTGGCTCTATGATGGATATGGGTCTGCCAACGGATAACCTGGTATGTACCTTACCCAACGTCCATATCTCGGATGAGCTGACCCTAGATGAGCTGGAAAAAGTTCATACTCTCCTAGACGACTATAGTGACCTATTCTCCAAATATGATAATGACTATGGCCACATGAAGAGCTGGTGATACTCCATTGATGTGGGTGATGCACATCCTATTAGATCCAAACCTTATCGCAAGTCAAAGGTGGATGAACAGCAAATGAGGACTGAGCTTCAGCAGTTACTAGACGTGGGGTTACTAGTTTCTTCACAAAGCCTTGGTCTTCCCCCCTCTTGCTAATTAAAAAATGGAGGTCATCAGATAACCATGGACCAACACATTCTAAATAACCTCATAAAAAGGATAGCTATCCTATCCCCCGAATGATGACGCCCTGACCCAACTTTCTGTCTCTAACTTCTTTTCCGCCATGGACTTGGCTAGCGGCTATTAACAAATGGACCTTTCGCCTGAAGACCATGAGAGATGTGCTCTCATTTATAATGAGGGTCTCTTCCAACCAACCCAACTACCTCAAGGGTTGTGTAACGCACCTGCAACTTTCCAGCATGTGATGGACCATATTATGCAGGACTTAAAGTTAAATTGCATCATTGTCACCTCGATGACATCACGGTATTCTCAAAAGCTATTAACGAGAATCTTGATCACCTGAAGGAGGTGTTTCAACGGCTATGTAAGTCAAATATCAAGTTAAAGTCCTCGAAATGTAACTTTTTTAAAATAAAACTGGATTTCCTTGGCCATTCCATTTTTCAAAAAGGAATTCAGCCAATCCAAGATAAGGTTGAAACAAACTCAAAAATGCCTCCCCCTAAAAATTTAAGGTATATTCAGGTATTCCTAGGGATTATAGGATATTAACATCAGTTCATCCCTAAGTTTGCCCAGCTTAGTGAACCTCTTGTCCGCCTATTAAAAAAGAACACTCCTTTCCAGTGGGGTGCAGAACAGAAGGCTGCTTTTGAGACGCTGAAGAAACTGCTGCAACAACGCCCTATCCTACAGCACCAAGATTATAATAAACCCTTCATCTTATTCACTGATGCTTCAGACTATGCCGTTGGGGCCATCTTATCCCGGTTGGATGAAAACGGAGTAGATCATCCTGTATCTAATTTTATTAAGATGCTGTCAAAGGAGGAACGCAACTACAGTGCAATGGAGAAGGAGTGCCTTGCTGTTCTCTTAGCTGAAAAGGCACTACCGCCATATTCTATATAGAACCACCTTCACTGTGGTTACTGACCACACATCCCTAAAATGGTTACAGAACATGAAATATCCTACTGGCCTGTTAACTCGCTGGGCTCCTTAGCTCCAGCATTATAATATGAATATTGAACACCGTGCTGGAACCTGTTACATGAATGTTGATGGGTTAACTCATCTACCAGTCCTTCACTTGGATAATAGTGAGAAATAGAGGTTACATGACCTCTTAATGACCCCCAATGAATGAGAGGATGAGGATGAGCCTGTCTAGAAGATGTTAGCTAGGCACTCCAATAACACAAAATTGGAGAACAGGAAGTTGTATAAGCAGGTGGGGTGAAATGGCTGCCTTACTTTTGGCCCTTGGAACGTGTACCTGCTATCCTAGAAGCATACTCCACCCTAGGTCTTAGAATTGCAAAGAAAACTTATGAGTGGATTAAGGATCGGTACTATTGGGATGGAATGATGGAATCAATTGTTGACGTCTTGGAAGCTTGCCTTACATGTAAGAAGCAATCCGGTTTCAAGACTAGATACCAGTATCAACCAACTACCCCTCAACAACCGTTCCACACCATCAGTTTAATGTAGTAGTCCCTTCCTTAGACTACTAGTTTAACCAAATTTTATTCTAGTAGCTACTGACCATTTCACAATTTGGGTGGAAGCCGTGCCTCTTACTGCTCAAACGGCCAAGGCCACAGCCACCTTTTTACATCAAAACATTTTTCACTCTTCATAGCTGTCCTCAAGTACTATTCTGTTATAATTTTAAGAACTTCACCTCCAGAGTAGTTATAATCCTGGCCACATCCATAGGAGTATAACAACTTTTCATGGTTCCATTCAATCCATCTACAAATGTAACTGTGGAGAGAGAAAATAAAACTTGGTATCCATCCTACGCAAAATGGCCTCTTCTCATCCACTTCACTGAGATCAATTTTAACCAGTGCCCTTATGGCCTACTGGATTAGTTATCACCAAATTTTGAAAATGTCCTCATTATATGTCTTGTATGGGCAAGAACCAGGAATCACTTCTCTCTTAGTTAAAGATGTATTCTCATCTATAATTGAGGAACCTGAGAAAGTTATGGGAAGAAAGTCTCAACGCATCATCCAACTCCAATCTGAGGCTATGACCAATATAGTAAAAACGGTGACTAAAGAAGGGCAGGCTGCCAATGAGCTCCAAATCCCCCTACCTACATTCCAAGTGTCTGACATGGTATTATACTGCCATAACCACATCACCCCTAGAAGCAGTAAGCTTGGATCAATTTGGGAGGGTCCCTTCACCATCACCTACAAAAGAGGCAGTGAGTACTCTATATAATCTTTAGATACAGGAAACACCATAAACTGAGTACATGGCCACTTCCTACGGACTTATTCTCCCCCAACATTCTTAGGGGTGTGATGTTAGCATTTGCCCTCTCAGCTGCAAAAGAAGAAGTCTTAGGTTGAAATCAGCCAAAAATGGGAAAAGTCAGTCATTTACAAGTTTTCAATGATCCTAAGAGTGATTATTGATAATAACGACTTCATTGATTAAAAGACCCTGGTTGATTCTTAGTGGAGACCCATAATTGAGGTAACACGATTTTGAATACTACAAGGGCAAATTACACAAAATTGAGCAGTCATATTACTCTGACCATGTGGCGGACCCTGGGGTGTTCATCAGATGGTACTCCCCCAGCCATAACCAGGTCCCTTCAAGCACCTACGTAGGGACCACCCCTTTTTATAGGTGTGGCGGGGTTTCCCAAGGCGCAATAAATTTCTTGAATGGGGATTTGCTGAAGTTCATTAAAGCGTTACCCCATGGGTACGTTTTGGCTAATAATAATTCCCCTTCCATCGTTCAACCAAAACGAAGCAAGTATCCTGAGCTTTGTTAGGCTGCTTCTCCATATTTCCTAATTCAAACTTGTCTAAGCTATTTTGAACCTATCCTTGAATTCCCCTTGACCCTTGATACAGTTTAAATACTGAACAATAAGACGTCGAGGAGGTTCAGTTTTTCTCTTTTATTGCGCTAATAATAAAAATTCATAAATTTGCAGCTTTTATTAGTGCTTTATGTTTAACTTTATTTACAAACTTTTGTGGAATCCAGCAGTAATAAAGCACCAGCGAGCAGAAATCAGCTGGATTCCTACAGTGAGGTTTAGAAAAGGGGGTCAAATACTCTGGAAGCATTTCCATTGTTGTTTGCCAAAAGTTCTGGTATGAGCCAAGCTTTGGGGTATGCATTTTCGTTCCTGGAGACATTGTGGTGTCCCATTGCCCACTTGGTGAATTTGGCTCTGCTCTGGAGCCTATGGGGGAAGCGTCCCCTGTGATGGACTGGGTGCCCTACAATCCTATGATCCCTCTGTTATTGAACTCCCAGCGTGATAAATTGAGAAGGCGCTCCAAGGGGAGAGTGCTAATTCCCCTATAAAATCATTTTCTTTTACTGACTCTATGATTATCACCACCCAGTTGGTGAAAATCGCGCATGGGTGCCAATAAAAAAAATTTGCTCTTTTTATTACCACTGAAAATCTGGTTGGGTGCTCATAATGTGTTAGTTGAGGCTCTGGTAGTTACATGAGCGGATTGAGAATTCTATGAGTTTGAAGCTGGCGCAGGATCTTGACTTGGACCTGGAAGCAGGGGCGTCTGTGCTGGTTGCATCATTTTCTTTCATGACTTCATTTAAAAAATATGGCAGCCTGTGCCTTTATTGGTCCACCAGTTCAGTTTCTGTGATTGGTTCTCATATGTGCTAAATCTGCTCTTCCCATTTATTCTTGGTGTGAAGTGGTAGCAGCGGTAGCAGGTGAGAATTCAATTAATCTTGAACATGCTGTCCTTTGTAAACCTCCGGTTGTGTTGGGAGTTCCACTTTATTGATAAATTTAAAATGATATGGGGGCATAGTTCCATCATACCACTTCTCTCCTCCAGAGGTCCTTCCCCTAGATTTTTCCCTGGTAATAGCGGCATATCAATATATTTACAATTTAGAAAAAAGCTAATCGCCTTCCGCCACATTCTCAATATGATTTATCTTTTCATATGATGGTGGCCATGATCAACGTCAAATTTCATTGTAACCCTTAATGGCGCATTGGACAAGGCTTTGGAAGTATGTTTGGATGGTATGTTAAAAGGGGGTGGGTGTTTGAGAAGACGTCCCCAATTGCATTGCTGTCTGATTTTGCTCAGAAGGCTGATGGTACGTTTCAGCCTGCGTTGACTATGGGCATCTAAATAGTATTAATTTACAATATCTACCCTCTCCCCCATTTGAAGCTTTACATTACAATTCAAAAATGACAGGTATTCTCTCAAGGTTACTTTGGAAGGAATCTCCAGAAATAAAAAGAATTAAATAAAATAATATTTCTTTTTTTGCAGAAAGAATAGCTTAGTTAATTTAAGACTTAATATTTATAGGCTTGTTGTGATTTGTTTCAGATCAGATCTTTTCAATCTCTGAGAGGTTTAAATCTTTTATGATTTATGATCAGGATAAGCCTGACCATTAATAGATGACTTGGTGAGAGCAAAATAACTAATTCCCTCCTCAGCAACTAGAGAAGAATTTTTAGAGTAAATAACTAGAGTTGGATAAATTAGGCGAAATCCTGACACTTCCCCCCCCAAGATTTGATTACAGAGGAGGATGAGTTTGTAAAAAAAAAACCTAATATGACCGCGATTAACAACTGTACCCATATCAGCATAATGATGGAGTATTCAAGTCCTCTATGGAATATAACCTATATGGTCCAGACCAATTGAACTATAATTTTTCATTTAGCTTTCAGGACAAGAATGATAATACATAGCATATTCTCCAATCTGATATTCAGGCAAGACGAGATTATGCTGGTTACTTCTAAGAGTTTCCTTTTTGGTGATGATTCAATTGAATCCATCACTTGAGCTTTCAGGCGAATTATTTCAACAATCATAATTTGCATTATTAAATCAGACTTTTCTGGAATATTTTCATCAAGAATAGCCTGAACTCTCAATGGAATGAAAGATTTTGACCATAGATACACTGAAACGGCTACAATTTGATAATCCAACGGTAACTGTCTGGTAAGCTAGCAGAGCACTTGTTAAATAAAAATTCCATTATAACAATCAGTGGAAGCCATTTTTCTTAAATGGCTACTGTCAGACATTTGCCTCTCAGGCTTCAGAAAACGAACGTTGTGGGAAAAGCTTTTCTGAAAAGAGGAAATCTAGGACATTTACAAGTTCACGATAATGAGGAGATCAATAGTAATAATAGTAATGGTTTAATCAGCCAAAAGACCCTGGTCAATTCTCGGTGGAACCCCACAAATTGGGGTAACACTAGTTTTAATACCTTGTGTGAAAATAACACAAATTTTAGCATTTAGAATACTCTGACTTTGTGGTAGACTCTGGGGCATCCATTGGATGGATCTTCCTCAGCCCCTACCAGACCAATTTAAGCACCTACATTGAGACCACCCCCTTTTATAGGCGTGGCCTGGGTCCCCCAAGGTGCAATACTTTCATGAAAGGGGATTGGCTTGAATATTAAGTTATTACCCCACAGTTACATCTTAACCCAAAATAATTCCCTGCTCATTGTTCAGCCTAAGTGAAGCGAGTTTTCTGAGCTTTAATAGGTTGAATTTTAATATTTTTTTGGAATTTAACAAGCCATTATGACTTGCATTTAATTCCCTCTGACCCTCGATTCAGTTTAGATACTGATTGGTCAGATATCAAAAGGGTTCGGTTTTTCTTTTCCCATGACATTCAATAAATAAATTAAACCCTATAATACAAAGTTTTTGTGGTCATTATTTTTATTATATCAGTGGTATTAAACCCCATTTGTTAGATTTGGCTAACTAAGCACTAGCGAGCATCTCCCAAGCCCAAAATCCAACAGCTACTAAAGTTCCATTGACTTGTTTAATGGCTCCATTCATGGATGGGTGATAAAGAACCACAATCTTTTGGGTGGTATTAAATAACTGGGTTAGCTCGTGTATTTGATGAGAAGTAAAGTCAGTCCCATTGACAGACATAAAGGACTTTGGGACACCCATGTTGAGTAATGATTTGGCAGTAGAGGAATAAGGAAGTGGCTTTAGCAGAGGGAGTAGCGATTGATATGGCCTTGACATATTTATTTAGATGATAAACAGCCATAATAATATATTGATGCCCATGCAAGCCTTGAGGAAAAGGTCCTACAACTTTATACTTACCAATTAAGAAGCTTTAGTAGGCGAGATATTTTGATTAATGGTAAACAGGGTTGGAGGCACAATGGCTTTTACAGTTGAGGCAAACACTAATAGCATACCTGATGGTAGCAACTATGTTGTTCCAATAGAATCGACTTTTTAACCACACGTGAGTCTTTTTAGACACCTATGCCCAACTTAGTAATACCCCTCCATAATGGCATCATATTGAGAGTTGGGATGTAGAAAGGGTAACCTTTTGGAGTCTACCTTTTTATATAAAGACCCATCCTGTATCATGGTGTCCTAAGTAATGGTTTTATTTAAAACGTTTGACTTCTTTAGACTCTTTATCCTATAATTCAGGCCTCCCAATTATATCATACAATCTCTCCTCTTTGTTTGGGTCCAAGGCTAACACAGGTGGTCTAATATTCCTTTGGCGTTTTGATGTCTGGAGAATGACAGATATATAATAGAAAATTCATAATTTTGCAGCTGTAAAGCCCGATGAGCTAACCTTCCACCAAGATCTTTAATATTTTGCATACCTTTAAAGAATGGCCTTTAATGGCGGAAAAATGATTTCCATAAAGGAAAGGTTGAATTTGCTTAATTGCCATAATTATAGACAGACTTAAGCATTCATTTATGACGTAATTCCGCTCAGCCTTTACGGAGTTTTTGTAATAAGCAACAGGATGGTCAACTTAGTCCTCATCATATTTCGATAAAATAGCTCCAATGGCTACATTACTGGATCAGTATGCAACATAGAAGGTCTAACAAATTGAGATGAATTAACACAGGCGCTTTGGTATGAGCCTTCCTGATAAGATTAAGGAATGTTTTTGAGCGGATCTCCATTCAAAATGAACATTATTTGCAATAAATGAAATAAAGGTTCAGCTAGATTAGCGAATTTAGGTATAAACTGCCATTAATATCTGACCATACTTAAGAAGACTTGAATATCATTTAGAGTGGTAGAAGGGTACATTTGATTAATGGCCTTAATTTTGTCTGAAAGAGGTTAAATCCCTTTGGCAGAGACCATATGACATATAAACTCCACTTCCTCTTGAAAAAACGAGCATTTGGAAGGCTTGATCTTTAAAGAGGAGCTTTAAACCTGTTTATAAACATCCCATAAATATGTAAATGTTTAGTAAAAGTTCTTTAAAACACGTATTATTGTCTAGGTATAAAAAGACGCAGATCAACTTTAAATCTCGTAGCATCCCATCCATAGCTCGCTGAAAAGTAGCATGGCATTGATTGACCCTTGAGGCATATGAGTCAGTTCATATAGGCCCTCGCTGGAGATTAAAGCACATTTGGCATGATCTTCCAGGTCTAACTAACATGCCAGTACCCTTTGGCTAAATCTAAAGAAGATAAGTATGTAGAAACCGCAAGCAATAGGATAAAATTATCAATCCTTTTAGAAGGTAGCTGTCTCGTCATGGTATGGCATAGCTGTTAGTAATTCATGACACCCAATGAGAGCCATCCTTCTTTTTTACCAGAAGTAAGGGGATGCCCACGGGCTATTGGAAAGCTTTAATAATCCAGCTTCCAAAAATTTGTGTAACTCCTTAGTAACTCGACTTCCCTATTTTTTATTTTAGTATTAGTGGTGCCCAACCCAAAAGGGGGAGCCACCACACATCTTTATTCGCAAATGGGCCAAACAAAGGGATTATCATAAATTAAAAAAATCCTAATATAGCCCCTAGGTTATCAGCCTAGGAAGCCATATCAGACGGCGAGGAGGCTTTGAGGAAACTTTGTCCTGCGCCCGCTTTAGCTGGTGGACCATGGCAGACAGCATTGGGGTGGGAGCATCAGCGACATGGGGCATAAGGAGATATATTTGGGGGTTTTCTTTGTTAATGAGGCCTGCGGTGTTCAACGCCTCAACGTATTGAGCAAGTTGATGCTCAGCAAAAACGATGAGAGCTGGAACACAAGTAAATGGCTTGATGTGCCGGCGGGTTTTGGGATAATTGGGGTTGAAAAGAGAAGTTTTTGCTGCATCAATGCAAGTGCGGCTCACACTGAAAGCAAGCTCCCCAATTTTGTACTTTGCCTCTTCCTCAAAATCATGAGGAAAATTGGGGATGAGAATACCCTCAACAAGGGATTCCATCTTTCCAGAAAGATGCTGGTAAAGTAGGGTGTTAACAGGGGAAGCTGCAGCCGCAACCGCCATATCATTAATATTTTATAAACAGGAAACCCGTTTTTTGGATGTAAACGGTGGGAAAGTGATTTCAGGAGGGTCAACAAAGAACTCCTCCAAAGCAAAATTGGGTTTCACGTGGCACAGCCATCCACCCTCCTTAATCCATTCTAGAGCCTCGAATGGATTGGATTTGGCCAGCGCTAGGCCAGCCACAGGAATTGGGGCTGTGGCCAAAGCTGATTATCCATGTGCTGTCAACCATGGCAGCTCAGCTGAAACTGGTTTAGCCATAGACTTTGGATTCTGTAATCCAGTCAAATTTTCAAAAATTTTAAATTTGCTTGAATTTAGATTGGCTGCTGCTTTGGAAGCAGCGCTAGAATTCTCTGACGTTGGGGGCAGGAGGATCGAGCCCCATTCAAAAATTGGGGTGAGGCAGCTGCTGGGGCAGCGCCTGAGCCCTGAGTGGCAGCTGTGGGGCACTTGCACTTCGAGTGGTCAAGCTTGAAGCACAAGGGGCAAATGACAAGGCCTTTTTTGACACGCGCCCAGAATGGGTGATTAGGGGTGGATCTGAGCATGGTGCGGGGGGGATCGCGAGGTGGGTGTCACAATGAAAAGGGCAGATAGTTGTGAAGGCGTGAGGGCCTGCCAGATGATCCGCCCCATGGGGCACCACAAACTGCAACACAGGGTCTGCGCTGTAAATGGCCAAACCCTCCATGAGCTCATGGCGGAGGCATTCAGGGGATAGGAAGAAGGGCAACCTGGTGAACTGGACCACCAAAGTGGCCTCATCTGGGAGCCAGGTGTGAATGGTGGGGAGCAGAATTTTCTTATAAATCAATTGCAGCTTGGCTGCTGCCACTGCATCAGCTTCTGAGTGGAAGCTGAGGTCAAAGTACCCCTTAAAGGGGCGTGAGCTGATAAAGCCAGTGGGCTTGAAAACCGCTGTGGCCATCTTGATGATGGCCATTCTTGCATATGGTAAAGGATTTTCATATCTGACCCAGAGGTTGAAATGCAAATTTCTCCGTGGGAACACCAAAGGGCTCCAGAGCACCGCCTGAGAGCTTGCAAGGTGGCGGGCCAAGTCCCGAGGGGGGACATAATGCCCAGTAGCATTGGGAGGGCTAACATAGCTAGCCTGGGTGCACTTTGGTGGTGGCCAAAAGATGCCAGATGGCAGCACACCACCACCACAAGCGGGGCAGCATGCATCAATTGCATCGAAATTGGTAAGTTTTGGCTCAATCAAGCAGTTGTTTTTGTATTTTTTAAGGTCCAACTTTGGCTTCAATTTGGGTATCAAAGCAAAAGAAAGACAGTAACTTGACTTCCTCAACTTTAGATTTATGATAAGGTTTAGCGCTAATTGGAAGATGTTTCCCAATTTTGACATTATGCGTTACCCCACTCATCTTACCAAATCATAGGAATGTTTTGCGAAAGTATTAAATATTCCTCAAGTAGTTATTGAACTAATTTTTTTTGTTTTTGGGTAAGATGCTTTCCAATCGCGTGGTTCAAAGTAATAATTCATTAGTGGGATTTAATACAAATTTAGAAAAACTTCTAAAGGTTTTAACATTATAGACCTGGGATAGAGGTAGCAGGTTAAATAGGCTATAGTGTTCTTCCAATTTACAGTTTGGGGCTTATCAGTAAGATTCACCAGTAAGATGGGTAAGCTCCAGTATAAGCATAGTCTAAAACCCCAGAACATGGTAAAATCACCTTAATAAAAAGGATTGGAACACTTTAATTTGCAATAAAAGGTTTTAAAAAAATTATAAAAAGGTGTCAATAATCACTAGGGATTTTGGAGTAATAACAGCGGAAATTTGGGAGAAGGTGGGCATACCTTCTTCAATGTCAGCTGTTTTAGGTAATAGAGTATTCTGAGGTCCTTCTTCATGGTATTAAATAAAATAAGACCTCTTTGACCCTTCCAACAGACAAACCTGAGGCTTGGCATGTTGAATCTGAGCACGTTCAAATAAAAGTAAAGGAACTCAATAACCTAGAAGAGATAAAAAATTGAGATAATTGATAAACCCTTAAAAACTCCTGTAAAGATTTGGGCCCCCAAAAGTAAGTCATAATTAAGATTATCCAAGACAATGGAAGGTAATGTAAAAGTTAACTTCTTGATCTTCAAAGGAAGAGACAAAAAAGCACAAATTGACCGTGTGTCCTGGGGTCCTGTGGTACCATATTCCTCAAAATGGGAAATATCTGGAGTAAGTTTGATTCTATTTACCATTTTAGAAGAG
Organism: Massospora cicadina; assembly: GCA_022478985.1. NCBI lineage: Eukaryota > Fungi > Entomophthoromycota > Entomophthoromycetes > Entomophthorales > Entomophthoraceae > Massospora > Massospora cicadina. The sequence goes on along the minus strand of JAKSZP010000748.1, from coordinate 15,364 downwards.
ACTATATTCACTAGAGACAGTATTGATAATAACTTTAACCTTAACTTGACTTACTTGGAGCTCAAGCCAAGTAATTACGCTCCCAAATTGAGAGGTTAGTGCCAACAAGTAGGGCAAGGCATAAGTATAATGTTCATAAGAATAAAAATTGGCAGAATTTTGGACATCTTGACCCATACTGAATCGTTATTTAGATGATAAATTTCATTAGTTTTGTCTTCTTTTTTTCATCGACTTTTTTTAACAAAGATCATCTGTATTGAAGTACCGGTGGCAATAATTGCATTGGAAAGCCTGAGAATTTTCAGACACTGCATATAGCTTAGTATGAGAAGACTTTGAGGCTTCATAGGCTTGGGATCATTCAGATAACTGTGGTAATTCCAAAAGGCTTCCTTGATGTCTAGGATACTTCAGAAGTTTTTCTTCATAATGATTTAATACACTTGCATCTGATTCCTTGACAAAAAAGCAGGCATAAAATCTTTACGTTATTGTTGTGATTTACTGGCCGCAGGCCACCAGAATTTGAGCCTCTTATTAAATCTGTGAGTGAAGCCTTTAATTGGTTATTTTTAAAGGGCTGTATCCCCATAAAGGCCTGTTTTTGGAGGATAAACTTTGTTCACTCCCAAATTCCTTTAGCAAAGCCTCTTTGACTTGGGAATAGTGGAACAAGTTATCAGATGGAGAATCATGATATTCTGTGCTAAACAGGTAAGACAATTTAGTAAGTAATTCATTTTTTAAAGATCCATTGCCTCACCAGGAGCCTTCTCATATAAGTAAAGAAAAGATTTGATGCTCACTTCCCCAAGAGTATATTAATCCTTAAACACCGTTTAAAACTCAAAAGTGCATTAGCAGATAAGATAGAACCCCAGGTTGCTCCAGTTGGATGGAAACAAGAATTAGAGTTAGAGGCTTAGTGTCATGGAAACAGCAGAAGAAGTTTATATCAGCCTGCCAGTCAAGATGCTTGAGCTCCCAAAAGGCAAGCTGGAATGCCAGGAGCATTGCCAACCGTGCAACTTGATATGGAGCTGAGAAGTGTGATGCAACACAGAGTAGCATAACAGCAAGGTAAGTATTACTCACTGGATCTAATTGGCAACAGAGGGAGCCATGGTGACCAAAAGAATTGGTAATGTCCACCTGAAATGTGGGGTGATGGACCACCAGAGAAATGCCATCAGGGATGCGGTAAAAGGGGAAAAATAACAGATAAAAATTTCTTTTTGGTAAAATTTTATTGAGAAAGAAAAAGAAAAATTAACCAACAATCTTCTCAGTGTCTTGCAACTGATTAAATAGTGGTCGATGGGTGAAAACATGGTCAGGGTCCACAAATTCAGCCTAACTGGCAAATTGGATGGTAGAGGGGGGTTTATTCTTTGGGAACCATCATTGCAAAATTTGGCGGTGGGCCGAGTCTCTGTCAGTTTAACCTCAAATGTCTGGACCAGGGGTTGATTACATTTCCAACAGTTAGCATGATGGCATTTGGCCCAACAAGCGATGGGAATCACCCAAGGCCATCCAATATAGGGATGGGACCATTTGGTTGGGAACAGGTTTGGGGCGGCCAACCCACCCACGCTTGGTCAATTAACCATTTGTTCAGTCAATAGAGGCCCATCAGATGCAACGCCCAAATTACTATTGGAGGGTTTTAAACTCTTGGCGATGGCACCCGATATTTGTTCTACTGATTTTGGGGTCAAATTGGAACCGTTGGGTGATCTGGCTGATGTTTCATTCTTCATGCTTTTAAAACCATTCAAATTTTGGCCATCAGCCTGATTGCCACCCGAATTGGATCCAACTAATTTCAGTTCAATAATCTCAGAACAGATTTCACTGATTCCCCACAACAGTTCTGCCAAGGTGAGTGAGGAAATTGGGGGTGGGATCTGAAGCGGACGAGCTGTCACCCATCACTTGTCAACTACATGGTTGAGATCGCCTTAGGTGATGAGGGGTACTGCCATCCTCTTTGGTGCTTTCTTACTTGGGAATGGAAAGATAGCTCAATTGAGAGCCAAAAGACACTCCCCAAGACTTACATTACCCATTTCTTTTCCCAAAGGGATGGCCCCCCCACTGGGAAACTGCACCAGAGCCACGTTCTTGTGCGCTTTGGGTAACTTGATAGCCATAATCGTCACGGCCTTCTACGGTGGGCGGGGAGCCTCAGGGTGGGATGTGTGGAAAGCGTCAACCAGGTCCATGCAATTTGCACAATTGTGCGCCTTGACCCAACTGTTTTCATAAGCTAGATATCTTTTCCAGGCCACAAGTATTGGACTGATCGTCATGACTTCTGAGATGCCAGGATGGCCTCCACTTTGGCTTCCTCCTCATTGTTGATGATGATTGGTTCTGGGTCTGTGGGAATCACACCCTTGAGGGGCGACAGCTGGGATACATGGAAAACTGGGTGTTGCTTCCAATGCGTGGAAGCTTCAATTGAAACGCCCCATTCCCCAATACCTCCTCCACTAAGTGGGGACCTGAACGCTTGCTGGAAAACTTGCGGGAAGGGGTTTGGATTTGCTAATGGTGGGTATCGAGCATGACATAAGAACCCACCCTAAAGTCATGACCCAGAAGGTGCTTACAATCCACAAATTGCTTATAGTCATCGATGGCTTTAGTAAGGTGCTCCCACACTAAAGCTTGGGTCAATCAAATATGGACAGCATGATCTGCGGCAGCTTGCACCTCTGGTCACAAGCATGTCCTGACTGAGAATGATGGGTTATAACCCAACGTTGCTTCATATGGTGAGAAACCCGTGGAAGTGTGAGTCCCATTATTATATGCGAATTGGGCAAGAGGGAGGTCATTGACCCAGATATTTTGCGCTGCTACTGCATAATAACGCAGGTACTGTTTGAGAACTTGATTAACCCGCTCAGTCTGGCTGTCAGACTGGGGATGATATGCTGTGGATTGACAGGGGGTTATCTTAAGGATCGACAAGAGTTCACTCCAAAACTGGGCGGTAAACTGGGTACCCCTATCACTAACAATTTCCTGGTGAAGGCCAAACATAGAAAACACTTGGAGAATGAATAGACGCGCTGTTTCTTCTGACATAATCGCAGAAGTACAAGGAATGAACAGGGAAAATTTGATAAAGAGATCTACCACCACTATTACCACTGTGAAACCATTGAAGCAGGGAAGTTCAACAATGAAATCCACAGACACCGAGGTCCATGGACCTTCTGCCTGTTGTAAAGGGTGCAGGAGGCCATTTTTCTGACCAATCTGACTTGGCCCTAGCACAATTAACACAATTGGCGATCCAAGTCAGAACCTCTTTGGTCAGTCCTGCCCAATTAAAGGTTCGCTTGATCAGGTCAATGCATTTCTTGTTACTGGGGTGTCTGACTGCGGGGGGATCATGGTGTGCGCGGAATACGTTCAGGCGGAAGGAGGGAGGTAAGTAAACATGAGAACAAAAGTAGATGAGACCTTCTTCTAAAGAATATAGGGAGTGTTTGGGGCTCAAGTGAGTCAAATGTTCAATCAACTCCACCCCCTCAGGACAGGCCGTTTGACTGGCTAGCACCTGGGCCAATAATGGATTGTCGGGTAACAGCATGGCGGAGAAAACAACGGAGGGAGCAATTGATAGGATTTGAGTGGCAGGGATCACAGTAACGAGATCCTCTTCCTCAGGCTCCAAGGGGCAGTGAGCGGGACTACGGCTTAGGAAATTGGGAAGTACATTTAGCGCACCCTTGATGAATTCATATTTGAAGTTAAAGCTGCACAGGTCCTGATAGGTTTGGGCTTGCCGGTGTGCCAGTTTTTGGGGTTTGAAAATTTACAAAAGAGCTTGGTGATCAGTGCGAACCGTTAACTCATGGTGAGCACCTTGCAACAGGTACCGCCAATGAGTTAATGCCCATGCAACAGCGGCCAGTTCCTTGTCATAGATGGCCCAGGACTGCTCTATAGCGGTGAATTTTTGGAAGAAGTAAGTGACCAGATGTTTGAGACCATCATGGTCCTGAAGCAGTACCGCGCCCACAGCTACTGATGAAGCATTGCATGTGACTATATACAATTTGGTGGGATCAGCATGTTTCAAAATGGGAGGAGACACAAACACTTCTTTAATCAATTTGAACGCCTGCTGGCATTTGGGGGTCCAACAAAACGGTACATTTTTCCCTGTGAGAGGGTGGAGTGGGGCAGCCAACTGGGAAAGTGCGGGGAAAATTTCTTTAGGAAATTGATAATTCCCAAGAAATTTCGAAGCTGCTTCTGTGTGGTTGGGGTTGGCCATTCTCGGATTGCATCTAATTTGTTGGGGGGATGGCGACCCCTTCTTTAAGTACCAAGTTTCCAAGAAATGTGACCTCTTCCTTGTAAAACTCGCATTTGAAAGCCTTGAGGAACAGGCCTGCTTTATGCAAAGCAACCACACTGCTTCTAAGTCAATAGCGTGTTGCTCGTGAGTTGGGGAATGGATTAGGATATCATCAATAAAGCAATAGCACAGGAAAACTGGAGATCCCCTAACGCATTGTCAATCATTTGTTAAAATGTAGCGGGAGAATTTTTCAGCATGAAGGGTATTACGCGAAATTGAAAAATGCCTCGCCTCATTCAGATTGCGGTCAGCCATTCTTGTCCTTCCATTACTCAAATCTGATTGAAAGCGTTCACCAGGTCAAGTTTTGAGAACACCCAGTATTTGGCAATTGCCTGACTGATTTTCTGCTCCAGGGGCAATGGGTAGGGGTCTGTAACTGTGATTTTATTCAGGTGACTGTAATCTATGCAAGGGCAGAGAGATCCATATGATTTTCTTGCAAAGACAATAGGGGAAGAGACGGGGGATGTTTCTTTGAACGGCCAGCCTTTTTCAACATATCGTCCAACCAGGTATTGATAGCAGCCTCTTCCTCTGCTGTGTGAGGATACAACGGACAGTTGATGTTCACCAATTCCACGGTTGTCCAAAATCCACAATTGTACCTTGTATGTTTTGGCAGACAATCCGCTTTTTTCATGTCAAAAATTCTGCTATATGGCATTAAATTTTCAGGAAAGTCAGCTGGAATGCCCGTGGAAGTGACTAGGGTGGTGATAGAGCTGGTTCCTTAGATTTTCTTGAGGGTGTTGATCAAGGGAACTCTCCCTTTGAATCATCATTGGTAAATTACAATGTTTTAGACTCTAAGTGAATTTTCATATGTTGTCAACGCCACCATCCCACACCCAAGATCACCGGGAATACCAGGTCTGGCATGTCCAAAAACCGATTGCAGAAGTTATATTGGTGGATTGAGAAGTGTAATGGACAGCGAACGTTATACAAAGACTGGTAAGCAGAAGAGGCCACCATTACTGAGGCGCCCACATCCATTTCCAATTTTAACTGTTGTGCCAACTTGACGCTCTTGAAGCTCCCCGCTGCTCCAGTATCCACCAGAGCTTCGAAGGATACATGATGAGGACTGATACTGATTCTCATAGGGACAAGAAAGTAAGCGCAATTCTGTTTATTTAGAGATTTGACTGACTCAGGAATGATAGAAGAGATAGCGGGTATGTTGAACCCAGGGTTAGGGTTTTTAGCTGGGGTAAAAATTGAGAGTACCAGCGCGGGAGAAATCGTCTCTTCCGTCTGGTTTTGAACAGAGTTGTTCATAGTTGAGAGGGTAACTACTGCGGCGCCCAATTTGAGAATCAAGGCGGAAATGGCTGGAAGTAATGGTTGGTTGATTATGTCATGGAAACGGCAGAAGAAGTTTAGACCAGCCTGCCAGTCAAGATGCTTGAGCACCCAAAAGGCAAGTTAGAATGCCAGGGGCATTGCCAACCGTGCAATTTGATATGGAGCCAAGAAGTGTGATGCAACACAGTGGTAGCATAACAGCAAGGTAAGTATTACTCGCTGAATCCAATTGGCAACAGAGGGAGCCATGGTGACCAAAAGAATTGGTAATGTCCACCTGAAATGTGGGGTGATGGACCACCAGAGAAATGCCATCAGGGATGCAGTAAAAGGGGAAAAATAACAGATAAAAATTTCTTTTTGGTAAAATTTTATTGAGAAAGAAAAAGAAAAATTAACCAACAATCTTCTCAGTGTCTTGCAACTGATTAAATAGTGGTAGATGGGTGAAAACGTGGTCAGGGTCCACAAATTCAGCCTAACTGGCAAATTGGATGGTAGAGGGGGGGTTTATTCTTTGGGAACCGTCATCACAAAATTTGGCGGTGGGCTGAGGCTCTGTCAGTTCCACCTCAAATGTCTGGACCAGGGGTTGATTACATTTCCAACAGTTAGCATGATGGCATTTGGCCCAACAAGCGATGGGAATCACCCAAGGCCATCCAATATAGGGATGGGACCATTTGGTTGGGAACAGGTTCAGGGTGGCCAACCTGCCCATGATTGGTCAATTAACCATTTGTTCAGTCAATAGAGGCCCATCAGATGCAACGCCCAAGTTACTATTGGAGGGTTTTAAACTCTTGGCGATGGCGCCCAATATTTGTTCTGCTGATTTTGGGGTCAAATCAGAACCGTCGTGCAATTTGGCTGATGTTTCATTCTTCATGCTTTTAAAACCATATGAATTCTGGCCATCAGCCCGATTGCCACCCAAGTTGGATCTGACTAATTTCAGTTCAATAATCTCAGCACAGATTTCACTGATTCCCCACAACAGTTCTGCTGAGGTGAGTGAGGAAATTGGGGGTGGGATCTGAAGTGGATGAGCTGTCACCCATTGCTCATCAACTACGTGGGCGAGCTCGCCTTGGGTGATGAGGGGTACTGCCATCCTCTTTGGTGTTTTCTTACTTGGGAATGGAAAGATAGCTCGATCAAGAGCTAAAGGACACTCTCAAGACTTACACTTAGGAGGAATATTGCAGTTGTAAGTTGACATCTCAGTGCAAATTTAATTAATCAGATGATTGTTTTTGAATGGCCCACTTTAGCATCCAATCTTTGGGTAATTTCAAGAACTTTCTCCTGTTACATATGGTATAAAAGTTCTAAGGAATCAATCTTCATTTGGAGCATATTTCCCTTAGATTCACACGCCTTTAGCAAGATATCAGTGTCCTTAGCCTATTTGCCCAGTTTAATCAACTCATCAAACAAGGACTGAGGCGACAAGAGGGGGTCAACAGGTGTCCCATCTGGATTCAAGTTATACTCCTTGACTACTTTATTATATTGCACACCTAAATGTTCAATTATTTCAGAGAGTAACTTAGGATAGGCTCAGATGGACAATCAGAGCATATGGTGCTGAAATGTTGTTAAAGGGTCCTGAAGTCCCTGAAGGTCCAGGCGGCCCTACTGTACCAGGAGGTCCACATGGGCCAGGTGGTCCAACTAATCCAGAAGGTCCAGTAGTCCTCTAAGTCCCATAGGCCAATTGAGCACATTAAGTCCTGGGTGACCTACTGGACTGGAAGGACCTTGAACCCCATGTGGACCCACAATCCCAGGGTTTTCTCCAAATGCTGTCTCAAATTTGAATTTTGTAGTTAGTTACTCCAATTGGAAGAGGAGATTTTTGATCACCTCTTCCACCAATTGAATTTGACTGGAAAGGCGGGTAAGGTTAGCTCTCCAATTTACTTGAGTCTCCTGAAGCTGTTCCATCAACTGAGTACTAATGAAGCTAGATATTCCATGGTCAATTTGAGCAATTTATTGCTGCACATCATAAGAAGATTACAGCTAATAATAATTGTAAGAATATTCTGACTAAACTCAAAGGCAGAATTGAAGAACTCAGAGACATAATTGTTCATAGATTGCAGTCCTTTTAATAGGGTAAATATCTCCTAATGATGTATTCCCACCACTTTAATAAGTGGTACAACGCAGTATGCACAAACTGGAGTAAGTATGGCCGGTTCTAACCCTGAGCAATTGAGAGGTTTGGTATAAGTCCCTCATCATGGAGGGCACAGCACTGGCTCATGACCATATATAACAGATTCTGGGAAAAAGGACCCCATTGAGTAGTTTCTGGATGGTGTCTTGCAAAGCTTCATGCTGCGTTTAAAAATTTGTAATAAAATATAAGTTGGTACTGTTGAGCTCAAAATTGGTATGGAACTCCAAAGTGGATGATGCCCTTAAGATTTTAATCCTAGTGGGACTAACCAGCACAAAATGCTAACCTGTTCATGGTTTTGAGACTCTTTGGGCGAAAGCAGAGAAACCATCTTAGTGATCAATGTTTTCACAAGTGCATAACTCAGAGTGTCCTATAGTGAGCACCACTTTAGAGTTTTTAAATTACACTTTAAAAAATTCCATATATTTTCTTAAGTTACTTTGGCGTAATCTCCAAAAATAAAAGAATTGAATACAATAATAATTATTGTCTCACAAAAATACTAACTTTATTAATGAAAAGACTTAATATTTATAGGGAGGATACCCCAGTGGTAGAGTATAGACCCTCTACCACTGCCTCCCAAGTTTGATTCTGGTAATGGACTTTGGGTAGGGGACGATTTTGACTGTGTTGGTTTTGCGCGCCAATGCCCCAAACCAAAAAGCACATAACAAAGGCGGTCCATGGAGTTCCTGGCCTATCATACGCCACACATGGAGGTTTTCCAGGTTTTATCCTCCTTTCCCATTTTCTTCACTTCCCTAATTGGTGCGGTATCATCCCCAGGTCAGCCCACCTCAAATAAAATTTAAATTTAAATTTAAAAGACTTAATATTTATAAGTTTTATCTTGATTCAAATCTGATCTGATCCTTTTGATCTCTGAGAGATTGAGTCTTCTACTAATAAGATTGGGATAAGCCTGATCATTCATAGATGACTTGATGAGATCAAAATCACTAATTCCCATCTGCAACCAGCGGAGAAGATTTAGAGTAAAAGTATTTAAAGATGGATGAACTAGGTGAAAATTTGACACCCCCTAAGCAGATGATCAGTCAGATGATTGCAAAATTCTAGTATTTTTTGAAGATTAACCTCGTTGCAATTCTGATATGATTGGAAAATAAACCCTAAGTCTGTACAGAGGAATGGGTATAATCCGCTGAGCCTGAGTATGAGTTACAATTTTAGAGCGCCTTGAGATGAGGTTATATTAAACTAGAATGGATGGTTATTGGATTGCTTCCATATGAGGTGATTAGGAGATATTGATGTATGATAAATAGTGGTAAATTGCCTCAAATTAAGAAATTATGAATTAAATGAATGAAGAATTGCCAGAACCAATGAGATATTGCAAACTGAATTTCTAAGCCAAGAAAATGGTATCATCCAAAGTCACTGAGATATATGCGAGATCAGATGATTGAGGGAGGAGGTTGTTCATAGTTTAGAGTGATCAGTGTTGAGTAATTGACTGGACCTAATCATTGAATATTTGATCATATCAGATATCAGCGATTATGGTTCAGGAGTATCCTAAGTATATTCAAACTTGGGAATTATGGCCTAGCAATTTCACTTAATTATATTTGACTATGATGACATGGGCTCAAGGGCTTTGTTGGTTAGGTCAGACTTAGATTAAGTTTTGACTTAATGACTTAGGCACGTGGGCTTTGTTGGTCTATGTCAAAATTATTTTGTAATGTCAGTCAAGTTTTTGTTCAAATTATTACTAAATAGTGATACAAATCGCCTTGGCATGTGCTGCCAATTGCATGTGAAAGTGAATCAGTTCAGCTATTTTGAATACATGACAAAACGCCATCTCAAGAATGATGACGGTGTTTACACTGACCCTGAGGCTGAGCATGATGCCTTGAGTTGAAGTATATGTAGACGTTATTACAAACTTTTTACATGGTTAAGTGCCACTGAAATTAAGTCATCATGGGTAAGATGTGGTGAACATTGAACCCTATAAATAACCCTTAAGGTGACATTAATAAATTATATTCAACTACTGGACTTATTTTATAATTTAATTTATAAACTTTTTAGTTTAGTACTTTCATTTTGTATTAGTCAATTTTCACTTGGGATCAGTAAGATCAGGGCAGCATGCCATCGTCCAAGTGAAATGACAGGGTATACTATTGATGTACTACCAAGAAGCTATAATTTACATTCTAAATCACCATCCTGTCTGTTGTCCTCACACAATAGACGCCCAAAACTTTTCCCTACGGTTAAAGAAGAACCAGCCATCAGAATACAGCCCAAAATTCAACAATCAGAACAATGAGGATCTGCTGTATTAATCATATTAAATAAAAGGAGTGTTGTGAGAACAAGTGCTCCATAATTATTAAAAGTTTATTCTGTTGTTTCATGGATAATGATCATCATATCGTTGTTCCTATTACTCAATGAGATGAACCCTGTGCAAAAACCCTTTGGCGTATCTCCAGAATACTGCTGAATTTATAACAGTGGTGCTCACTACAGGGGGCCCATTGATCAATCACAAAAAACATTAAAAATTCCTCAATTGCTGGCCATGTCATATCAGGCTTAATTTGGCATGGAATCTTCCTGACACACTAAAACTGTTGAATATGTGGAACCCAAGCTTTCCCTGGACTCTGTGATTTAATGGAATAAGGTGTTTTTGCAGAAGTTTTGTATTGATATGCTGCCTCCATTTGATCGTGATGGGAACATCCATGGATTCTTTAATCGATTTGAGTTTGCAGTAGAAGGAGCTTCAGATCAGCAAAAAGCCAAATTATTAATATCCACCTTGGATGTCAGAAGCGCCGACCAAGTTACATACTATCTTCCCAACAGTTACGTTACCTATCAAGAATTGAAGTAAACTGTGCTGTGGTTATTTATAGAACTTTGAAGGTGGCGCAGTGGAAGGCTGAGTTCTTAACCATTGGATTTCAGCATAATGAGACCCTCATCATATTTGCTGATTTATTTTTGGCGAAAGCCCATGTGTTAATTGGGTCAGGAACTTTAACTGAATCTGACATATGCATAGCATTGACATTCGCTGTGAAACAATACTGTGAGCTTTTCAATGCCATGGCTCCATATTTGGAGGATGACGTACCCTTGCTTAAACTCATTCAAATTTTACGCCATCTATCTGATACCTTCCCTCACCCAATATAGAGCGGAAACCTATCACATCCACTGCTGGACTTTCTTATTTGGGGGAATTATCCTTCCCTGTTCAGCGTCTATTTAGTAACCCCCAGCCTTATTATCACTACATGCCTCGCTCTGAACTGAGTTGGTATCAGCAGTTCAACTACTGGGAGAGGCCTGTTTACACCGCTTGAACCCAGTCCAACTTTTGGGGTGGCCCATAACAACAATCAAGGATGCAGATCTTATGTGGTCAATTGTTTTTCATGTGGTCACTCTGGGCACCTGGTTAGAAGTTGCTTCAATTGTCAGGTTCATTACCTACTGCAGGAGCAGTACAATCAGAGAAAAGTCAGAGCGAAGTAGGAATGAAACTCTTTATCTCTGCTATTCTGACTTAAAACGTCCCACCTGAACCTATCCCCATACATTCAGTTGAAGTTCCTTAGTATGACGACGTCTTCCTATATCAGCAGCTGGTTGGAGGGGTGATTGTGCTGACACAAGGTCAATTCATGGACATGGCAGAAGCAGGCCCCCAGGAGCAACCAAAGCCTTATGCTTGTCAAATGTTTGACCAACATTCTACAGATGAACCAGATTCATTCGCTGATGCGCTACTAAAAGGGGTAAACGTGGCCCTCCCTGTGGACGCTATTGTTAAATCTAACCCTAAAGTCAGGGAAAGTATTATGAGCTTCCTAGGAAATGGGATCTGTTAAATGTCCTTGTTTTAAACAATCAGAATGCATCTTACTCTGACTGTACTTACTGTGACATTGTTGTAGAAACGACCCAAGTCTGCACTATAATTGATATGGTTGCCCCAATCATCATAGTGTCCACAAAGTTGGTGGTGAAGTTGGCATTAAAGCCTGATGTGGGACATCTTATGGTTTATGGGATTGCAGGCGTGGAAAGCACGGTCTCTGAAGGAGTGTACAGCGCACTACCCTTTCAGTTTGGGTCAATGGTCATTGTAGCTCCAACTATAGTGCTACCAAACAAAACAATGACCTGTTAATTGGAATCACTTTTATGCGCCACTTTGGGGCTGTTGTTAATATGACATCTGAGACATTTAAAAAACTGGGGCAGTGGATCCCAATCTATTTCACTTCCAGTGGAATGCTGAAGGATCGGTGCACATGGGTCACATTAACCTTGCATGTGGTGATGGGGTGATTCTAGTTCGCTACCATCAACTAAAGAGAAAAAACCAGGACCTTCCTCAACAAATTTATGAATATCAAAGGCTACCGCTTAGAGCTGCTGGCTCTATATCTATCCCCTCTGGACGCCAAGTAACCATAAACAACGAGCTAGAGGTGGAAGTGCCTGCTGGCCTATATGAGGAGGTCATTGGGCCCTATCAGCAATCGTGGCTTGAACCCCACGTGGCCCCAGGCATTATACTTCTTGGGCATGGTAAGATCATGGTCTTGGTAGCAAATCTTCAGAATGGACTGATGAAAATCTGCTGACACAAGATAGTGGCGTATTTACATCTTATCCCAGTTGAGGAGGTCCTCCAGGTTCATGAGTTTGGTTCACTGGATTAATTTGGTCTTCCCATTAAACCACAGCTTAGCGTAATGGTGGTTGTACCGCATGAAAATTTAGTGAGGTTAATGGAAGACCAGAGAGATCAAGCGGAAGCCCTATTTTCAAAAATATAAAGAGATCTTTGCTGATAATGATCATAATTTTGGTGTGCGTTGAAAGTGCTCCATCAAGTGGACACTGGGGATCATCCTCCCACTAGGTCTTGGCCAATCAGCCAATCTAGAGCAGCAGAATATGTTTTCATGGCAGAAATTGATTAACTGCTGAAGTAAGGAATGCTCAAACCATCAAAGAGCCTATGAGCTCCCCCTGTCCTAATTGTTAAAAGGAAGGACGGTACCAACTGGGTAGTAATATGTTACCACAAGCTTAACAGCAAACTGAAAAAGGACTCATGCCCCTTGCCACGAATCAACGATGCTTTGGACCATTTGTTAGGATCTCATTACTTCTCCGCAATGTATTTGATATCTCGCTATTGGCAGATCAATTTACCTACGACAGAACAGGAGAAATGTGCCATTATCATGTCAAAAGGGCTTTTCAACTGACACATATGCCACAAGGGCTGTGTAATGCCCTAGCTACATTCCAACGGACGATGGACACTATCCTTGGCAACTTGAAGCTGTCATGCATTCTTGAATACCTTGACGATATCAACGTTTTCTCCCGCATGTTTTCTGAGCACCTTAACCATTTGGAAGAGGTATTCTGCCGGTTGGCTGAGGCCAACATCAAAATAAAGCCCCATAAATGCCACTTTTCTAAGGATTAGCTAGAGTACCTTGGGTTTTTGGTTGATGTAACAGGGCTGCATCCTCAATCAACAAAGGTGGAGGCCATCTAAAAGATGACTACACCAAACAGTAAGCGAGATATACAAGTATTTTTAGGATGGGCAGCTACTATCGCCGCTTTATACTTAACTTTAGTTGTATTGGAGGACTGCTTTTTGAGTTAATAAAAAAGGATGCCACGTTTGAATGGACGGAATGCCATCAACACTCCTTCAATACACTATAAATGGCGTTGATTAATGCACCAGTGCTATGCTACCCAAATTTTGAAAAGGAATTTATTGTACAGATGGATGCGTCCTTTTTGCTGTGGGGGCAGTTCTGTCCCAAAAAGATGATGAAGAAAAGGAGCACCCAGTGGCCTACTGCAGTCAGATCCTGAATAGCCATGAACATAATTACACTGTGACTGGGCAGGAGTGCTTAGCGGTGATTTATGCTCATAAGCAATTCAGAGTATATTTGCATGGCATAAAGTTTATATTCATAATGTATCACGCCTTGTTACGCTGGTTGCAGAACCTTAAGAAGCCTGAGGGGCGTTTAGCCCAATGGGCCCTTAAACTGCAGTCTTACAATACTGAGAACTTTCATCGACTTCTATACACCAGAATGCAGACTGCTTGTTGCAATTACCAACAATTGCAGTGACGGAAGATCTAAGTGACATCATGTACAATAAGATGCTTAGAGGTAAGTATGATGATGAGCCATCACAAGTCATAAAGGCGTTGAATAAAATGCAAGCCAATACTTTCCAGAGGAATGGTGAGCTGTATAAGTGTATCAGCGATTCAACAGTTAACTTTCTGCGACCCTTGGCACAGCCTGATATTATCATGAGTGCACATAGGGCTATTGTACATGGTGGTGTGCGCAAGACAATGGAATTTTTGTAGCCTTGGTATTGCTGGGAAAGCATCAACTTTGATGTGCTTGATACTATCTCCTCCTGCCACCAGGGCCAAGCGAAAAAAAGTGTCCTGACAGAAGACCTCATACCAGTTAGTGAGGCCGCACTTTGCTTAGCATACAGTTTCCATGGATGTCGTTGGCCCTCTGCCATTGGGAGATAACCGGCATAAGTACATTTTGGTGGCAATAGACTACTTAACCAAGTGGATTGAAGCAAGGGCGATAAAAGATTTGGGGGCAGTCACAGTGGCCAAATTCATGATGGAATGCATTATCCAGTGGCATGACTGCCCTCAGTTCCTCCATACTGATAATATAACTAACTTCACTTCCCACATCCTCCCAAAGCTTAATGAACTGATGGCCATTCGAGGGGTTTTGACAACCCCTAAACCACCCCAAGTCCAACAGAATGGTTGAGCGGGTCAATGGTACTTTAGTGAACATATTTTGCAAATTAGTAGTGGATTGCCCTCAGATTGGAGTCCCCTTCTGTCCACCGTTTCTTGCCTATGATATTAGTTATCATTCTGCCACAGAGAAAAGTCTTTTCCAATTACTATATGAACGACACCCTGCTCTTCCAGTGCTGCTATACGCCTGTGTAGTAATCCAGCTTACTTGTGCTCGCTGGTGCTTCCGCCACTGGATCTCACAAAGGTTTTTCTTAAGATATATATAAAAACTACTACAAAAGTTGGTTTTTTATGAATTTTATTAGTAATGCAGGGGTAAAATGAAAAGCGATCCCTTCATAATATTTGACAATCAGTATTTAAACTGATTTTGAGGGTGGAGGGATTTGGGGATAGGTTTGGACTAGTTTCAATGCTTCCAATTTAGGTAATATGGGTTTTGATCATATCAGATCTTGAAAAACGTGAGTTAATTTTTGGTAAAATAAAGATGGGGTTTTGGGGCATAAGATATCCATGCAGTAAGGTTTTGATGTACTGCAACCAATCACTAGTAGAGAAATTACTTTCACCTCAGAGGACCTCTGCCACACCTATAAAAGGG
>JAKSZP010000747.1:0-35649 GCA_022478985.1 Massospora cicadina | reverse complement strand
TTTCTAGTCATGTGGGGGCTTAGATCAATGGGAAGTTTATTAGATGGTACATCCATTGTAGCATCCTTTGTATTATTATTGTTAATTAATATTGGCACAGGCAAGTCATCCATTTCTATGTGCTGCGCACAGATGGGCAGATTGACTTCCCTACACTTGGGTGGTTGGCCATTGTTCACTGCTCTATAATTGCAGTGTGCACTGGCAGTTGGTTGCTCTCTCAATCCTTGTTCAGTTCACTTTTTGATTTAAAAAGTGATGTATGCAAGAGAGAAAAATAACTGCGCCAAGGAAGCCTGTTAAGAATAAAACAATATTAATGCCATAGATTTCTAAATTAAAATTAGGGCACACTGAGCAATTATGCTAGAGGAGGTATTTTTAAAATCAATTGGACTTTTGATTCAAAGTTTTGATTTAGATAAACTTGTTAAATACCCAAATGACCACTAACCACTCAACAAAACCATTTAAAATATCAAATTAGCTGAATATCAAACTTCTCAGCTGTAATAATATAGCAAATACCATCAAAGTATATATAGGATTTTCACTTGTTACCTATCTAACTTTTTATTTTACTATTAAAATAATATTTTTTAAAATTTATAAACCTTCTCAGGCATGCACATAACAACTCACCAAAGTTTCATCACAATTGGATGAATGGTATAGGAATGCATCTGGGACATACATACACACAGACATTCATTTTTATATATATGGATAGTATATATCTATAATCTAAATTACCAAAGCCTACTCACTGACTCATCACTATTTCAACAATGACAAGGCCTAGAAAGATGAAACTTTACATAGATATTCACTAGATACTGTAGATGTGAAATAAGATGGGTTTTGACAATTTATATAATAAAATAAAAGTTTTATATGTAAAAAATTAAAATTTTATGTTTTTAATTGTTTTTGGTATATAGTTACAGCTGAGCAGTTTGATATTCGGTTGATTCGATAGTTTAAATGATTTTGCCAAGCGGTTGGTGATTTTGGGTTGATTAACAAGCTTGATGGTTTTAGCAAGCAGTTAGTAATTGGTTGATTCAATAAGTCAATTGGTTTTGGCTAGGTGGTGGTGGTTGGTGGATTTAGTTTGATTTATTGGGCTCAATGGTTTCAGGTACAGTAAAACCCCGATTATCCGCAGTGCCCCTGCCACCCAATTCCGCGGATAATCGGGGCTTACTGTAGTTTGCAAATGCGTTGATGGGAGCATATCATGCCCTTTAGTTTAAAAGCAACCAAAAAGTGCCGAATTTGTAGCTTTGATGTACAGTAAAGCCCCAATTATTCACGGAATTGAATGCAAGGGATCCTTGGATAATTGGGGCTTTGCTGCAAGTGGTTGATGTTTTAGTTAATTCGATAAGTTTAATTGGTTAGGTTGAGTGGATAGTAATTTATATTGATTAAATTAATTCAATTTCTTAATTTTATCAATAGCCATCTACCAATATAAAAAAATGATTAAAGTTTTACCTTATGGTAAAAAAACTTAAGTGCATGATATATGCCTTATGGCTGAGGGTTAGGAACTTTTTAACACTTTATCTACCGTTATTATAGGATACTATCATTATGTTTTGTCATTTAAAAAAATATATATTTGAGGTGGTGTTTTGTCATTTAACTTTTAAAAGAATAATACCTGAGGACCATCTAGTACTAAAAAAGAATAATACCTGAGATGGTTAGATTAGTAATGATTGGATTAGCCTAACTAAAACTGCATATGGTAGCAGGCAAGTAGCTGGTAGATTCAAATTTATTTAATCTATATCAAATTAGGTAGCGTTAAGGGAGGATACCCCAGTGGTAGAATATGGACTCACTACCACTGCCTCCCCGAGTTCGATTCTGGTACAGGAACTTTGGGTAGGGGACGACTATGACTGTGTTGGCGTTACGCACCAATGCCCCGAACTGAGATAGCGAATAGCAAAGGCGGTCCATGGAGTTCCTGGCCTATCATACGCCATGCATGGAGGTTTTCCGGATTTTATCCTCCTTTCCCATTCATTCGATTTCCCCTCAATCGGTGCAGTATCGTCCCCGGGTCGGCCCACCTCAAATAAAATTTAAATTAGGTAGCATTTTAGTTGTGATGGTTTAGGAAATCATCTTATAAATAGATCATTATATACGCATGTTTATTTCAACACCTACTCCTAGACTATTTACCAATCTCAGATAAACTTGAAACAAATACTCTATGAAATATACATATAATTGTTCAGCTAACTTGATTAGTCTAATGTTTCAGGTATAAGGTTTGCAGTTTTCACTAATAGTTTTTATCTTTTTTAGCACTAGGTGGTCCACTTATAGTTTTTATCATCTAGTTGATTTTATCAGTCAATTATATGGTAAACTTTCAGACATCTATCTATATTACCTCCTTTTATTTATTTGGTTAATTTAATTGGTCAATCTAAAGTAAATTTACTAATCACCATCTACAATAATTCATCTTAGATCTAGTTGATTTTATTGGTCAACCTATGCAAAAACAATCCACGCCCATAGTAATTTAAGCTTGTCAGTTATGATCTCATAATTGAACATACCCCCCCAGCCATAGGACATATATCATGTCAAAACAATATATATAATATCGATCGGTTGATTTAATTGGCCAATTTATAATAAAATTACTGATTGCCATCTACAATAATTCATTTTAAATCTATTAAATCTAGTCAATTTTATTGGTCAACCTATGCAAAAACAATCCAAACCTATAATCATTTAAGATTGTCAGGTATGATCTTATACTTTGAACTTACCCCCAGCCATAGGACATATATCATGTCAAAAGAATCGATTAGGATCATCTGGTAACTTTAGATCCACAAATCTGTTAAACTGGGTATCAACGAGAATTAGCCTAAACTTTCTTTACAAAAGTATCATTCTGTTTATTTATTTATATAGCATAGATTATCTCATAAATAAATACACCAAAAATCACCTAACTTGGCGCAAGTACTTTATAAAGTTTGGAAATGGTAATATGCTATTTTTAATAAAATCATATAAATTTTAATAATAGTTCTATATAAAATCTAAAACACATATGTTTCTAATAGTAATTATATAGCAATTTGGCTGAGAATTTCATATTCATTTTATTTGATAGTTTCATAGGTTTTGATAAGTGGTTGGTAGTTTTGGATGTTTTGTAGGTTCAACAATTAGTTTTTGCTGAGTGGTGGTCATTTTTAACCGACTTTGAAAAAGGAGGTTACCAATTCGACCTGTAGGTATGGATTTTTTTCTGCTTATTCGAGCATAACTGAAATACTGGACCAATTCGGATGATCATCTTCAAAAATAGAGGTTGCTCCAACTTAGGTCCCATTTTATTTTTGTAAGTACTGTGCAATTATCTGCCCATTAGTTTAGTAAATATATCAAAATGGGCTTGGAAGCGATGGATATTTGTGGGATTAAACAGTTCCGGATAAACTTAATTCCGACATTGGGGAAGCGATAACTTCGAAGCACTTTTGATGTCCTATGGCTGGGGGATGTTCAAAATTCAGTCAGTATGAGCTCATAGCGGGAAGAGCTTAAATCCTTATAAATGGCTATCGTTTTTGCATAATTGACCAATAAACTTATCTAAATTTAATAAAAATGAATTATTTTAGATAGCGACCAATAAATTTACATAGATTGACTAATAAAAGCAACCAAATCTAATAAAATGAATTACTGTAGATGGCGATCAGTAAATTCAGCATACGTTGACCAATAAAATCATCTAAATTTAATAAAATGAAGTATTGTAGATAGTGATCAGTAAATTTAGTATAATTTGACCAATAAAATCAACTAAATTTAATAAAATTAATTATTAGTATATTTGTTTATAAAATATTATATATAATAGATATATAATGAGCTTTTATTTTATAGAGAAATAGTAAGGGGTCAAAAAATAGATATAGAGATAGTAATATTTAATAAAAGTAGGAAAAAGAGCCACTTTTAAAAATACACTAATTTTTGAGGGGAAAAGAGCTGGGGGTATAGTTTTTTTGGGAAAAAATGAACCTTCTCAAAAAAAAATTTGGGAAAAAAAGAACCTCCTTTAAAAAAAGCTCTAAAAATATGAAATAATTGAGAAATTAAGCCTACTCAATAAAACCCTTTTTGAAGTTGGTGCCATATTTTAACTGACTTATAATAGGTACATATAATTTATATACTCAGTACTATTTATTCTAAGTTGCTTATAGTTTACACTTGGACCCAATCCAGACATAAGATATAATTTATATTTATAAGCAAAATTCTATAATTCAATTTAAAATATGGCACCGACTTCAAAAAGGGTTTTATTGAGTAGGCTTAATTTCTCAATTATTTCATACTTTTTAGAGCTTTTTTTAAAGGAGGTTCTTTTCCTCCCCAAAAAAATTTATACACTTTTCTTTAAATCACTGTCTATTCTGTCTGTAATCAAATCTTACAAGCTCTATTTAAGACTTATTGTCAATAAAAAATTCTGAAACTTTGCACAGACGTTGGTCTTGGATGATAATACAATAATCCATCAAGAAATTTAATTTTTCATTTTCAAAAAAGTTTTATATGTAATAAGTGAAAATCCTATATATTTTTGATGGTTGTTGGTATATAGTTATAGCTGAGCAGTTTGATATTTGGTTGATTTAAAAGTTTCAAGTTTACCTTTCAGACTAGCTAAAGCTTTGAAATTTGGCACATTATGTATCTCTGATGACAATACAATATTCCTTTAAAAATTATGAAAAGCGTGATTTTTAACCTTAAGGTTAATATTTATTATTTAGTTGATTTAATGGGCCCAATAGTTTTAGGGTTGATGGTTTAGTTAATTTGGCAGGCTTAATTAATTTAGGCTAAGTGGTTGGAAGTTGGAATATTTGATAGGTTTAATGGTTACTGAACTTGTTGATGGCTATCTACCAATATAAAAACTAAAATATAGAATCATCTGGTAAGTTATAAAGACTGTAGCAAAGCATGGGTATCTGGATACTAGTGTTAATAAAATCATTATCAAATATTAGTTAACACGTTGAGTGCCACATCAACCATCAGTGACTGACACTAAACTTTCTGTTTAGGCCACATCAATTTCTAAAAAGTTTGTATTGCTTTGTCATAAAAGGAACCCCGGCTGTGAGCCAATTTTGATGAAAACTTATCTAGCGGGCCAAACAATAAACAAGACAAAACAGACTTGGCGCATAACGTGTTGAATGAATGTCTATAAGCATTTCATTCTAAATATAAATATCTTCTACTATGATAAGAAACAATGGCCTTAATATATTTACACAGCTGTATCAAGTAAATTTCAATCTGTTAGTAGTGCGCTTCACATTGCTATACTGCAATACCAGTGCTTCTAAGCAGCGCGCGTGGCCTGACAGGGATTTTCTTAAGAATTCGTGTGGCGCTCAACATGTTAAAATAAATATCATATAATGTCTATTGTCTGTTTATTATTAAAATAAAATTTGTTACACAGTCAATATATCTTTTTTATTCCAATCCAATATGCTAAAAACAACTTGCTAACATGGACATTTCATGGTAAACCAATGGCTGTGCACCACAACATAGCACCACCCAATTTTTTTATAAAATGACAATTGGAAATGGCCACAGCAAATTACTTGGCTCAATTAATCCTTTTTGGAGCATTTGATCAATTTCTTGTTTTATAAATGCCTCATAATGCTCTGGTAGACAATAATCTGCTTTTGCTATTGGTTTGGCATTCCCAGTTTCTATTCCATGGTTTCCAACCTTTGCTAACGGAATAGCTTTTTCATCAGTGGTCATCTAGTCCTGGTATCTTTTCTTTAAGTTTCATCAGAGCGTGATTCTTTTCTGAACTTAGTATAATTTCTGTTGCAACATCACAGTAAGGTTTCTCTACAATCATCCAAGTAGTATTCCAAGTTTTATAAGCCAAAGTTTGTCATAACTAATTTTCAATTTCTTATTTTCCCCAACTCATAAAATAGTCCAAAGGTCAAATTCATAATATGTTGTAATTTTCAACTCCTTGAGCTTTTTTCTTCTTAGTAGAAGGATATCGCTGGTTAAATAATGCTGCTTATATGGGTAAGATAATCCTTCAATTTCTAGCTGTATATCCTTGACTGTCCCTAAGCAGGGTACTTCCCATCCATCAGCTAATACACATATTTGACTGCTTTTATAAACATCTTCAATTCCAACTTTATAATAAATTTGCTGAAATTATATTGGTGAAAGCTCTCCTATCTAGAATAATACTGGTTGGTACTCTGTTGCATTTGGCACTTTGGCCCAATTGCAATTTGCACAGGTAAAGTACACTAAAGAACAGGTATCTGTATGAAAAAAGATACTGGTAAAAAAGGGGGAAACCCTGAAGTAGTTACAAAAGGGTTTTTATTTAGTATAAAATATTATAAGCATACTGCAGTATTGGATACTCACACTGTATGGGGTGGCAAGTTATTGCTTTTTTAAATTATATGTATATAGTTAAAGAAAAAACATGATCCATCCCCAATGACAATCCCTTCTAGATATACTTGCTTACTCCCAAGGTCCTCATTGGGGCAACTAAACAGCATCTGAGAATAATATGATGGTTGAATATTATTTAAAATAGATCAGGGAATGAATGCCTTGGGCTAAGGGCATTTAGATGGTGATAGCACTCAGCCAGTTACAACTGAGAGATGGCAAATGGCCAAATAATCTACTTAATAAAACACATTCACTCACTCACTAACTGACATCTGAAACCTTCGAGTCTGATAGGATCAATCTATTTGGGTGAGTGGGTGAGAATTGACGAATCTTATCGAATCTGAAATTATTGAGTCTAATGGGTTCAATCTGTTTGGGCGAGTGGGTGAGAATTGGTAAATATCATTGAATAATTCACCAAATTGCTCACCTGAAGCTAATCGATTCTAATAAGTTTAATCTATTTGGGTGGGTGGGTGAGAATTGGCAAATAAGATCGAATCTGAAACTATCGAGTATGATAGGTTCAATCTATTTGGGTGAGTTGGTGAGAATTGACGAATATTATCTAATAATTTACCAATTTGCTCATCTGAAGCTAATCGAGTCTGATAAGTTTAATCTATTTGGGTGAGTGGGTGAGAATTGGCAAATAAGATCGAATCTGAAACTATCAAGCCTGATGGGTTCAATCTATTTGGGTGAGTGGGTGAGAATTGGCAGAAATTATCTAATAATTCACCAAATTGCTCACCTGAAACTCAACAAAAATCAGTATTAGAGTTTAATTAGATTAAATAGTTAGGATAATCAGTTCACCAGCCACGAGGGCAACAGCGAAGCTGTTAGTCCGAGTGGCTTAAGAAAGTGCTGGCACAGCCTATAGGCTACAATGTGAGCTTATCATTTGATAAACTAAATACCGTAGCAAAGCACGGGTATCTGGATGTTAGGTTTATATATTTTAAAAACCTGCCTAATTTGGGTCACCTATTTAATAAAATACTTTTGGCAAGTTAAGTAGAACTTGATTTAGTAGTTTGGAAGATATGTCATGTACGCGATGATTTTAAATATATAGAGATGTTTTGGGTAGCAGTTTGGTATTATTTGATTGATTCGATAGATTTATTTTATTCGGCCATGTGGTTGATGGCTTTTGGTCAAATAAATCTGACACAGTTTAGTTTAAGGGGTGATTAGTTATTGGTTGTTTTGATAAGTTCAGTTAGGTTTACCTGAGTGGTTTTTGGTTGATTCGATTGAGCAATTAGATTTGGCTAAGTGGTTTTGTTTGCCTATAATATAAAATCTAAATTAATAGATTGAAAATCTTTAGTTTTATAGACACTGTAGCGAAGCACGGGTAAATGGCTAGTCAATGATAAACCTATTAGTAGATATCTTTATGCCAGCGCAGGAACAAGGTATTTATAATATGATAATAGTGGTGATGCAAAAACTGGAGCTGCAGTCCAAGGTAATTACTGTATTAAAAATTGAGAGTTGCATTGGTGGGGATTAAAGATTTGATTCTAATTCATAATTACCAGTAGTTTAAGCTGCAAAGGCAATGCCACCAGTATTAAATTAATACTATTAATAAGCAACTACATATAAAAATGTGCGCTTGGGGTGGCAAACCTATAGTTGATTAATTCTATAAATTGATATTGATGTAGAGGCCCAATTATTTGAACCCTTTGTCAATATAGTCAGTTTGTTGACCTTGACTTGCTTACCATGTGAGGATGACTTGCTGCTCAGGGGTTTACTCCATGCAGATTAGGCACCAGACAACATTTGCCTAGATTACAATCATCCTCATAGAGAAAATTCTCCTTTTATGCTAACATTGTAGCATTGATCTCTTTAATAACCTTTTGCACCCTTAGCAAATCTCTGATTGACACTCTTTGACATGTTTTTTATAAGTTGGCCCTCAGAAATCAACAAAATCCAATCCAATCTCTCACTTGGCAACTCAACTCCAAGGTATCCAAGAACTAGATTGTCCTTGTCCAAACAGAGCAGATCTCAGAATAGTTGCTGTATTCTGCTCATTAGCTAATCCCCAGACTGGCTACTGGTGATTACTTCACTTAAACCACTACAAATGAAGTAAGAAGAATAAAGCTGAGATTCTGTTGAAAGATTTTTAATAATGTAAAGGTATAGTATTTTAAACTTTAAATGAAAAATCAAAATAGAAAATAATTGATAATTGAAAAATAGGTTGTGAAAATGTAGTGATATGGGGTATTTTCAGAATCCCCAGTTATATGACCCTTAATTGCTGCTTTTTCTGCTTTATCCATTTGAGCTTATAATTGTATCCACAAGCTCCTTATCATGGTAATCACTCCCTGTTGGGATTTTTACCCACTTTTTCAGCTTTCTAGGTTATCTTTTGGTTTTCTAGGGGATAAATACCTGCTTGTAAATAAATTAGATAACAGTTGATTTAAATTTTAGATTAATAGTATCTTCAGAGTTTTGGGTAATTTTTCAGGTTTGGACCCTCTTCATTAATTTATGTGAATGCTTAAGATATTATTGGGAAGAGTTGCCAATGAAATTGAGGCATCTGATAATTGATTGTTAATTAACTATATGATGCACCAATTGGGATCAGCTGGGTTTTATCACTGGCTAATTAAAAATTTAACTAACAATTGTGAGGAGAGTGAGCCACCTACAACTAGCAAATCAATCATTTGTTTCATGCTCTGCTATAATGGGTAAAAAGTTCCATTACCTAAGCAGATCACTAGACAAATGTGGTTTGCTGTGATTGAGTGGAAATATTAGAGACATATTTTCTGGCTCTTTTCATTTTAAGTCTCTGGGATGTCTGATGGAGAAATTCTTAGCCTGATGGAGAAGACCATTTATAGAGGAAACTTTGCAGGAAAATTAATGGCAACTGCTGCTGTTTCATAGCTGAGGTGCCAACCAAGGAGTTGGGCACTGAATTTTTTTATAAATTCCCTAGCATTTTATAATAATAAAGCAGACTGTTAAGATTGCATAGTAGTTATAAGTTCTATTCATCTTCAGTTTATTATTGTTGTAGTATAATATTTGTTGACTCATTTATGTGATAAAGAGTAAAGATTGTATATCCTTAGATGAAAAACAGATCTTTACAGCAGATCTTAGCTGACTCAGCATGGCAAGAACTAAGGCTGGGAACCTCTGAATCTGAGAGTAGATTCTATTCAGATGGAATAGGGAAGAAGTGCCTCTTTGTCAACTTAATCAGTATTTTATGGATCATTCCAAGTTTAGCGTTGGACCACCAATCAACCAAGTTTACTTTTTTTAGCTACAGATAATAGTCTTCATACTATTATTGACCATCTATCTATTACTATTAAGTGACACAAATCATGCACATAACTGAATCTGTGCAGTTAACATCTGGAAACAATTATAAAAAAAGCGATTTACCCCTGAACCTGGATGTCCAGGGGCCCTTTCATCTGCCCCCACTTCTGGGTTATGGGTGGTTGCATCTTCTTCAGATATTGCTTTATTACCAAATATGGTAATAATCATGTCAACTTCAGGTTTGAGTGATTACGCTCCTTTGATGTGCCTTGCATCTTTTTTGAGTGACTCTAAAAAATAAGGTGTCTATCAGATTTGGTAATATTTTCTTTTGAGCCTCATTTGTTCCTGTTAAAAATCTTTGGCCAAGTCATCATTTTGTAATTGGCAAATTGCAATTATTATGGCATCCTAAAGTTATAAAAAGGTAAATAAATATTGATCTTGGATGATGCTGTCATTTTTATTATATCCTGCTGAGCATTAGGGCAAAAATTATTTTGCATGACATCACTCTGATAGTGAGTAAAATTGCTTGACTCACCCAAATCTATAAAGGAGCTCTTCCATCTCCATTAATGGTGGGTAGGCTGCCTGCACCTCTATCAGTGTAAGGGTAAACTCTTCTTATTCTGCAAGATGAGGAATAACCTGCTGATCTGATAACGGCCTCATCTGCAAAACTTATCCTCCAAAGACAAGACTGGGTGACTGATCTCAGATGCCAGGAATGTACTTTAATTGATACAATGTTAGTATTGCTATCACAAAAGTATTTGGCTCCTATCTTTGTCAAGGCAGTAGCAGGCTAGTCCAGATAGGCTGTAACTTTTCTGGATGTGTTCCTCATAGATGATAGAATAGAACTCTATCTCCTAGGCTGAACTCTGGTAGACTAGTACATCTCTGACTCTCCTGTTGGCTTTTAGGGATATTCACTTCAATATTCTTTGAAGCTTCCAACTGTATTCTAATAAGTTCATCAACTAACTCCTGCTAATAGCTTCCAGATGGCAGGTTCTTCCAAATCGCTGTGATTAGTGCCAGTAAGGTTGAAAGTGCTGCATCTCACCCATACAGGGCTTTAAAAAAATGAAACACCAGTCACTCAGTGGTTGCTCAGCTGGTAAGCTAATAACGATGGGGAGAAACTGATCCTATTTTGACTTGTAATTGAGGGTAGTTTTCTTTAAAAACTCTTATAAGTTTCCATTGACTCACTTGAAACTTCTGTTTAAGGATGAGGTATAGGGGGTAGTGAGCTGCTGCTTCACTCCCACTTGTTCCAATGGCTTCCTCACCATGTCTGAGATAAAAATCTTCCTGTTGCCTAAAAGTAAAACTTTAGGGCAACTGTGCCTTGTGAAGACTTGATTGTAAAGGAAGCAAGTGGTGGAGTTTGCAGTATATTTCTTAAACACAGAGGCCTTGACTCACTTGGTGAAGTGATTTATTGCTACTAGGATGAACTTTGATCTCATTGAGGCAGTTGGTAGAGGTCCCATCGCACTCAATTAATAAATTGATAAAGGGCACTGTAGGGGTGATTGGCATAAACTCATATTGCTTCTCCAGTGGGTGGAAAATCATACAGGGTATTCATAACTCTGAAGCTTGATAGACTTTGTTGGACATAAAATTTCAGCAGAATCTCTATTTCAGGTATGATAAAATTTTCTGAGATCTTATGTGGACAACATGCTTATGGCCTCCACCACCAACTACATACGGTCACTTGGTCAAATATAGGGGTAACACTTGGTTTAAATCCTCTCTTGTAGATCCCATTGATATGCCATGTATCTTTGGAACATCTCCTCAGGACGCACTTAACTTCATCTGTTTCATACTGTGAGGCCTTTTCTAGTAACCCAATTAATTTATAGAGGATATTACATTCTGGCGCCTGTAAGTAGAACATTGGCAATTAATATAGGCTAACATTTATATGTTTGTCTCCTGCTTGATGTATAATCTTATAATCATAGCTTTGGAGGAGTAAAGACCAGCGGGCAAGGCGTCAATTGGTATCATTATGTTTTGAAACTAGTGGAGTGATGCATAATTTATTAATACCTTAAAATGCACCCCATACAATTAAGGTCTGAAGTGTTTAACCACTCAGATCACTGCAAGGCACTCATGCTCAGTGACTGTGCAGTTCTTCTCGGACTTTTTGAACACCTTGGAATAGTATTTGATTGGGCGATCAACCCCATCTTTGTCTAATTGTGCCAGGATTGCACCAAGTCCTACGTAACTGGTGTCAATATAGAGACTGAACGTTTTGTTGAATAAGGGTAGGTAAATTTTGATGCCTCTACCAATCTTGCCTTTAACTTTGCAAAGGCCTGCTCCTGTTCCAGGCCCACTCAAACTTTGTTTCCTTGGTGAGCAGATATGTGAGGGGCGCTTCCAAGTCTGCAATTGGTGGATGAACTGCCAGAAATATCCCATTATTCCAATAAACAATTGGATATTCCTCATGCTTCTTGGTGGCTCCATAGCCATAATGCGTTCACTTTACTGTCTTGAGGCTTGATTCTGCTAGGGCTGATGTTAGAATCATGGAGCTTGACCCTTTGATTATTGTAGCTTGCTTTTGCTCCCTTATTTAATTGCACAGATTCTGATATATTGCTCAATTTGATGAGCTGAATAAACTGAGCAATAATAGTATGAAGACTATTATTTAAGTTGAGTGCTCTTAAAGCCACGTTGAGTATAAGGTTCAACGCTAAATAGGTGCTTTTTCCTCTTGAAGATATCTTTGAACTGGTAGGGAACTATTTCCTATTCTCTACACACAGAGCCTGGCGGAGATCTGATAACAAGTTAAACAACCTAAGGATATCCAATCCTTGCACATTTATCCCAATATTAAGCTATACACTCAATTTATAAACAAGTACATTTTTATCAAATTAAGTCCTGCTTTATTAAAAAATATTGTGTGTTTTTATAGGGAAACAGGCAAACAGATTTTCAGCTTCTCACTGGAGATTAATTAATTATTTTTCACTGTTTTTGATCTTTTAGATTATCCTCTGAATCAGGGTGGGTTCCTTTGCCTTGGTTAATTATCAATAAGACAATCTTAGTGTCTGGCAATCATGTATTAGTTTCAGGAGCTGGACACTAATTCCATAAGGGCCATGTTGGCTGATTATGCATACTACTACTGAAAAAAACGTTAAAAATGCTTTGGTAGTTTCCTAATTCCCTAATCATTTGATTAAAACAATTCATTATAATAATCTTAAAATTGGGTGTTAATCCCTCATCAAATCACCTACTTAATATTATCAGGGATTATCCCCAATGAAATACTAATCAAAATAATCATTATATAATAATTTTAATTGTATATGACCAATAATTTAGTCAGCAATCATTGCCAAATATTAGATTGTGAATAGTAAACTTTGAAATGCTATGACTGCCAAAGGGAAAAATAATGTAGTCAACTGAATTCCAACAGCTGATCTCATGTCCAAGGAACTCTACCTGTCTCTTAAGAAAGGTGCATTTGATCTGTTTTAGCTTCAGATTGGATGTTTGCAGCCACATAAAGACCACTTGAAGGTGCTGCAGATTCTCCTGAAATGTTCAGCTAAATATGATTTATGCTGCCAAGATATATCAAAAGCTAGATAACATGAGACTACCAAAAATGTGATCCATCATGCGCTGGAATGTGGCAGGGGCGTTACAGAGCCCTGTAGCATCCTTATGGTCTCAAACAACCCCTAGCTACTAATAGGGTGCACTTCTCCTGATCTTCTGGTGAGAGCTCCATCTGCCAGTAGCTACTGGCCAGATACATCACCAGAAAGTACTTTGAGACAACCATGTGTTTCAGAGCATCGTCAATGTGTGGGAGCAGGTATGAGTCCTTTTTATTTATCTCATTTAAATAGTGGTAGTTTATGACTACTCTATGGTGTTGAAAAATGGCCACTACATAGGTTAACGAGGGTTTACTCCTTAACTAATAAAGCTTACTGTATAATGACAGGAAGCACAAATCTGAGCTGGTAATGGTTCAGCTAAACTTTTGACCTTTGTTTAAATATAGTATTTAGGCACTTTCTTTGTATAAACTAAAATAGTTAATTATAGAATCTAGTACAACCAAGAACAAGATAAATTTACTAAGGAAAGACTTTTTTTATATAGGAGTTCTGACAACTTAGTTTCCTCCTATTAGGATCATCATCATAAGTATCTGAAGAATAGCTTTTATTCATTGAACTGCATCTTCAGCATGTCATTGGTCTAAACTTCCTTCAATCAGATTTTCTAGGTAGGCAATTGTGCCCTCAAGCTGGTAAACAAAACTAAATTATTGATTGCCACTGATAACTTGAGGAAGTCTAATCATCAGATTAACCATAATTGCCAATTTGGAGCTCCTCCTTAGGAGCCTAAAACCATTGACATAGCTCCAAATAATAAAATGCTACATCAGATCATCCTTCATGTAAACCTATAAGTCAACAGCCCTAATAAATCATATCAGGGGTCATCCCCAACTAATTCAGAAGTATTGGAACATAATGGAGAAAAAGCATAATCTGGTCAAATTCCCAACACATCCCCAACATAACCAGAATACCTTCTTCCAACGTTTTTCTTGATGCAAATACCTTCTCCCAACCCCCCACATCCTAGAGGTTGTGGAAACTCAATGGTGGTATACATCACCAAAACATAAAACAAGGAGAAAACCATGAGCATATTAGTAGCCATGAAATATAATAACAGAGCTCAAAAAGGAGTAATTGGTGAGCATTGCTGTGGAATTTGATGGCCTAGAACCATTCCTAAAATAGTTAACAAGCATCTAAATATCAGTTCAAATGAGTATACAAGAGTAAACAAAGTGATCCTGATCATATGGATAAATTTGGCATAATTATAAGAACTTAGCATGCACTTTATTAATAATATGACCATTGGAGAGGTCCTTAATCATGTAGGCATCCAATGCCAATTTCAATAATGACCTCAAAGGGGCCAATACATAGCTGGTCTAACTTGTTTTGTCTTCCAAAGCCATGAGTGTCACAATAGTTCCCAATCATCAATTTCAGAAGTCAAGAGAGCCAGTGATTTGGCATCTTCTTAATCTTTTGACTTGAGTTTCTGTTTGAGAGTATTGGCATATGAAGAGGACGTTAATCCTATCAAAACTTTTTCTAATTTTTCCAGATATTGTAGAGGTGCCATTTCTGGCTCAGGTCAAGTACAGAATATAAAATTGGGGGCAACTCAGACTGACGCCCATAAAGCAATTCAAAGGGGATATTCCTGTTAATGAATGATAACTTAGAATATAGGTGAAGTCACAGCTGACAAATATGTTACCCAGCTGGAAGGTTTCCCAGCAACAAGCTTCTTCGATATATCAGCCAGAGTACCATTTACTTTTTCAACCATTCCATTGGTCTCTGGATGGTAGATTTTCATCAGTAATCCTTGTATTCCCACTAACTTGTTTAATTTTGGAAGATATGTGTGGTAAAGTTGATGTCATTATCTGTTAAGATAACTTGAGGGCAGTCATGCTGATTAATTTATGTGCTCCAAGTGAACTTAGCAGTTTTGCTGGCACTACTATAGCTATAGCATGCATCTCTACCCAATGGTTTAGGTGATTGATTGCTATGATGACATATTAGCTTTTCTCAGTACTCATGGTCAATAGCCCTACTATGTCAATGGATACAATATGTTATGAAGCCCAGGCTCCACTAGCCAGAAGGTAGTGTTTTCTTTAGAGAGCTTGTGTGCCTGAAAAATTCCACAACAACCAAATGTTTCTGAGACGTTAAAATTAAGAGATTCCCAATAGTACTTCTGTTAAAACTGTTCCAGAGTTTTCCATAGGCCCCATGGCCGGTTACATTATAAGCTATGGTAATAATCACATTGCGCTCAGATGGCCATGGCTACAATAGGGAAATTTTCTTGACGATTTTAAACATTTTGACCCTTTATGATCTTGATGTTTTCCATTACTTTGTTCAGTGCTTGCTGAATCTCAGGTGGCTAATCCCCATTAAACCAATAAACTTCTTACCATAAAGTGCATCCACTTCATTTTGCAACACTAAAATGGTGGGTAATCATGGTAGTCCATTATAATCAATGCATGGTCCCTGCTCACTGTATGATCTCATAATCATATACTTGTAACTTTTGAGCCTATCTATCCAACCCCCTTTCAGGCTTTTTTTAGTTATGCAGCCATCTCAGTGATGAATGATCAGTCACCACAGTACCATGAACTCCATGAACATAATATAAAATTCTTACAGGCATATATCACCACAAGTCATTCTCACTAAGTCATGGTATAGTTTTGCTCCTGCTTACTCAGGATACAACTCACATATGCTACCAGGTGCTCATTCATTAAATTCATCCACCTGACTTAACATGTCACCAATTGACTTCAATGTTAAATCTGTTTGAATGATGAAGGGTTATTCAAAATTTGGTTATCACAATAGTGGATCCATCATCAGGTATATCTCAAGGGTGTCAAAGGAGTCCTGGGCTTCCATAGTCCATTTAAAACCTTTCTTGGGATCCTTTAACAACTGAAAAGGTGACTCAGAGATGGAAGCAAAGTTCTTAATGAATTGCAATGATAGTTGGCCATTCCCAAAAATACCTGCACATTGTGAACTCTCTTTGATTGAGACAAGGCTCAAATTGCATCAGCCTTATTTTTTTTGAGAATGTAGCCAATCAGCGTCAACAATGAATCCCAAATAATTAATCTCATTTTTTGTAGATGTGACATTTATGAGATTTTATTTTCAGTTATGCCGCTGCTAATATTTGAAAACTCCTAAGTATTCAAGGTGATATGTAAAGGCACGGCTGAAAAGATTGATATTGTCTAAGTATTTGAGAACACATAACAACTTTAGATCGCCTAACAGTACCCATTTCTCATTGAAACGTTGCCAATGCATCACAAAGACCTTGGGGCATTCCCATTGGCTGATATAGTCCATTGCTGGGATGATTGCACATTCTTCATGATCGTCTTTAGAGTAGGGTAATTTGACAGTACTCAGATATGAGATCCTTCACTGAAAGTAATTGAGAACCTCTTAAGCAATCAAGAGCATAGTCAAACTGCAGAAGTGGGTATGATACTTTTTTAATATTTTATAAAAGCTGATGGTAATCTATGACAACCCAGTTAGACCTTTCTTTTTTTACAATTAATATTGAACTTGCCCAAGGGTTTTAAAATGGACTGACAACCTATGATCAAGTATCTAAGTAACTTTATTAGCATCTATGGCCTCACTTTCATGCAAACGTCAAATTGGTTGTGTACAAACTAGCAGTTTATATCTGACGTTGACCTTACTGACTATACCTTTTAGTGCAACTGACATCATAATTTTACTGTTCAAACACTCAAGAATATTATTTAAATAATTTTATGACTTGTCTTTTTTACTACTGAGATCCCCATCAATTTGAACCATTCAAACATAGCAAGAATTGCCAGGGATTCCAGTTCATCAGGTAATCCTATTTCATTCAAGTGATCAAAGATGTAAAAAGATAAAAGTTTTGTGGCAGGAACTAAATTACTGAAGGTCATTAATTGGAAATTTTCTATCTTTATTGGCCTATTAAGAGGTTGGCGACCAGTACCTGAATTTCTCCATGATCAGAAATTTTAATCTCAAGTTCTAAATGGGGTTTGGTTCAGCCTTTTTTCCAGGGTGCATGGATTTCACCATATAGATAATCAGGAATATCAAAGGCAAGGTCAGTTCTGATGATGCACTGTTCCTTGGAATTATAAACTGTCTGAGTTCACTGATTCAAAAGATTCCCCTAAAATTCTTCAATTTGGGCCAGTGGCGGATGGGAACATTTGCCAGTCTTTCAATAATTTGTGAAGATGATCCCATCAACATAGACCAGATTAATATGACTGGTCTTCCTAGTCAGGGTGGATCCCCTTTTAGTTTGTAATGTTGCAGCAAATTTTGTTCTAAAATTTTGAGAATATTGTTTAAACAAAGCATTGGACCCCATACTGTCACATAAAGTTGGTGCTGATCAATATCTCATAATTCTGACTAGGCAACAATATGACAGGTGTGGTGACAAGAAAGGAACTAAATCATAGAAGCAAGGTACTATATGCACCTCAATAAGTAGTGGTATGTAGGCTTGCTGTTCCTTTAACCTTATTATGGTCTACATAAAAGCAAGCCTTAACTTTTTCTCTAATTTTATAGAAGCAATACTAGTTGGAGCCCTACTATTGATGATGACTTGAACCTTTACTCAATTCACCCAGATATTGGCATAAGTGCAATCAGAATAAGAAAAAAATACCGTTTACTTAAAAAGGCAACATTTGCCAAATTGAAGAATTGGGAAAGCTGTTCAGCTACTTTCTGAGGATCTTCTCCTAGATAGTAGCCACAGAGATAAAAACATTAGCATAATTCAAAGTACTATCAGCCTTCAAGCGCACTGTCAGGGCTTAGGGCATGTTCATATAAAGTTGCACCACTTTTCAGACCATTTTAGCTCAGCAGCCTTTGCTTGTGAGAGGGCAACCACAAAAACCTAATCAGGGGGAATGTGAGTGTGGAGGAGAGATGTACTATTACATGTATACTACGCCTGATCTTTTCCCATGTAAGATATTTGTTCATTGACAGTAAAAACCATATTTATTTTGTCAGGTTTGAGCTTCAGTACTGCGAAAGATGGCATACTTGCCACACTTGTAACAGATGACCTGATTTCTTATGTTGCTTTATGAAGTTTTCTAATTGACCTAACTTGAGCTTTGGGGTTGGCTACCACTTAATATTAATTGGGATAAACCTCATAATTCACATTACCAGTATTGCATTGTGATAATTCTTGTTGGGGCTTTAAAGGTGGCCCCACAAAGACACAGAAGCTCTATATTTGAGCCATCTTTGTATCCGTGTTAAAATTGGAGATTATTGCTTTATTTAGTGTCACAATTCTGATATGACTGGATGATATGCCCTCAGTTGTGATGGCGGAATGAATTGGATCCATTGAGTTTACTATGAGTATCAATTAATTGAGCGCCTTGACATAAGGTGATACTAGGTTATTAAGAATTTTTCTCAAATTAGGCAATGGCAAAATTAATAGTGAAGAATTGATGGACCCAATGAGAATATGGCAAATTAAATTACTAAGCCATATAAACAATAGCATCCAAAATTACTACAATATAGGCGAGAAAAGTTGATCAAAAGTTGTTATTGTTAAGTAGTTAAGAGTAAGTGGAACAGGAAGAATCTGAAATATCAAATATATTAAATAAAAGAAGTTGTGGGAGAAAGTACTCCATATTTATTTATGATTTATTCTGTTGTTTTAAGGGCAACGATCATCATATTGTTGTTTCTACTCACTCAGTGGGTTGAACCCTGTGCAAATCCGTCAGTGTATTTCTTGAATATTGCCAATTTTATAATAGTGGTGCTCACTACAGGGGGCCCATTGATCAATTATAGATGATTAAAACTCAGTTGTCAGCAATGTTGCATCAATGTTGTTTTGATAAATATCCTACCCAACTCTCTGGGTCATTTGCCTATGCAGAGCTAAAACTGGCATTGGATGATGTGCTTAAAACAAGATGATCTGCTCCAGGAGGTCCACTGCACTAAGCTGCCCCCATTCAATCGTGAAGGGAATATTCATGGGTACTTTAAGTGAAATGAGTTTGCAACTGAAGGAGTCTCAGATCAATAAAGAGAAAAATTGTTGATTTATTTCTTGGATGTTGGAAGTGCTGATTAAATCAGCTGTTACCTTTCAGGTAGTTCCTCTATATACCAAGAAGTCAAAAATACAGTGCTGCGGTTATTTGGCGAAACTGCAAAGATGTCCCAGTGGAAGGTCGAATTTTTGACCATCAAGTTTCAGTGGATTGAAACTATCACTGCTTTTGCTGAGTGCTTTACGGTGGAAACTCACATGCTAATTGGGGCCAGAGTTTTATCCAAAGCTGATGTGTGTATTTCAATGACTTCTGCTGTAAAGCCATACCATGAGCTACATAATGTAATGGACACACTGTTGGATGAGGATGCACCTTTGCTTAAACTTGTTCAGTTCTTGCACCGCATATCAGCTAACTTCCCTCCACCTAATGCTGATCAGAATCCTACTGCTATAACTGCTGAACCATCATATTTGGGGAACTTTATCAGTCCAGTTCAGATTTCACCACGTTATTATCAGCAGTTAAACTTCCACCCCATTCCTTCTTATCATCCTCAGGTCCACTACCACACTAGCACTATTTATGCTGATCATTTCCAGCACAACTCTCACCATGAATTGTATCACTCTAATCAAAGACGTGGGCCCTATGGGGTCAGCTGTTTCAAATGCAGTCGTCAAGGGCATCTGGCACAATGGTGCCCTACTCAACCGGTCTCTTGAGTACAGCCAGAACAGTATGGCAAAGGAAAAGTCAGAGCGGAGTAGAGAAGGGACTCTCTATCTCTGCTATACCAAACCCAAATGTCCCACCATAACCCAAATTTGAATATTCAGCGGGAGTTTTCTTGCACAATGAGTCAGTTTTATATTAGCAGCCGGTTGGAGGGGTGAATGTTTTGACACAAGTACAGTCAGCGGCTATGGGGGAAAAGGTCTCAGATGCAGGTTGAGCTGTACACTTGTCAAATGTTTGACCAAGTAACCCCTGAAAAGTTAGACCCATCCTCAGATGCACCTTTCTTACAAGCAGTAAGCATCGCCCTTCCAGTCCAAACTATTATAAAACAATACCCCAGAATTGGTGAGGGGATTGCATGCTTCCTTGGAGAGAGGGATTCTTTAGATGTCTATGTTATCAACAATCGAGGTGTATCTTACTCCAAATGTACTTACTGTGACCTGGTTGTAGCTAAGACCTGAGTCCGCGCCATCATAGATACTGGCGCACCTGTCAACATATTCTCCACCAAATTGGTGGCCAGGTTGGCATTAAAACTGGATGTGGAACACTGGATGGTATACTGCACTGCTGGAGCAGAAGATACGGTCTCTGAGGGAGCATACAGTGTGCTTCCACTGAGGTTTGGTTCTATTGTCATGGCATCTCCAGCTATAATGTTACCAGATAGCAATTATGATCTGTTAATTGAAACTGCCTTTTTGTGACACTATAGGGCTGTTATCAATATGACAAATGAGACTTTTGAAATATTGGGTCAGCAAATCCCAATCCACTTTACCTCTAGCGGAGTACCAAATGACCCAGTGCATATGGGGAATATTAAGCTAGCGAATAGTGACAGAGTCATTCTAGTGCACTATCATTGGTTAAAGGGCAAAACCTGGGCCCTTCCTCAACAGATATATGAATATCAAGGGCTGCTGCTCAGAGCTGCTGGACAAACATCTATTCCATCAGGGAATCAAGTTATAGTGAACACTGACTTGGTGATTAAAATTCCAAATGGACTCTATTGGGAGGTTATTGGGCCATATTAGCAATCACAGCTTGAGCCCCACGTGGCTCCAGTTATTATTTTACCAGGGCAGGGGGAGATCAAAGTTTTGCTCGTAAATTTACAAATGGTACCACTGAAAATCTGCTGCCACCAAATAGTGGCATACATACACTTAATCCCTGTTGAGGAGGTTCTTTCAGTTCATGACTTCAGGTAACTGGAGGAATTTGGTCTGCTGTCCACACCACAGCTCAGTGTAATGGAAGTTGTTTAAAATGATGAATTAATGGGGCTGTCAGAATCACAGAAGGATAGGGCAATCGCTTTATTTCAAAAAAATAATTGAGATTTTTGATGTCAATGACCATGATTTAGGATGTGCGCGGGGGGTGGTTCATAAGCTGGACACGGGAGATCATCCTTTTATCAGGTCAAGGCTGATCTGCTGATCAAGGGTGGTGGAAGAAGTAGTGACTTAGGAAATTGACAAGCTATTAGCGCAAGGGATGCTTATACCATCAAAGAGTCAATGGGCCTCTCCTGTTCTTATTGTAAAAAGGAAGGATGGCACCAACCGCGTAGTAATAGACTACTGGAAGCTCAACAGCATCACTAAAAAGGACTCATATTCCTTACCACGGATTGATGATCCTTTAGATCAGCTAGGGGGAGCTCATTTCTTCTCTGCTATGGACATGATCTCGGGATATTGGAAAATCAAGTTGCTACTGGCAGAGCCGGAGAAGTGCACTGTATTTACATCCAAAGGTCTTTTCCAACCAACCCAGATGCCACAAGGGCTGTGTAATGCCACAGCTACATTTCAACGGGCAATAGACACTATTCTTGGGGACCTAAAACTGTCATGCATCCTTGTATACCTTGACAACATTAATGTATTTTCCCAAACCTTCTCCAAACACCTCGATCATCTTGAAGCCATATTTTGGTGGCTTGTTGAGGCTATTATTAAGATCAAACCCCAGAAATGTCACTTCTTTAAGGACCAGTTGGAGTACCTAGGGTTCGTGGTTGATGCCACAGGGTTGAGACCTCAATCAGCCAAGGTGGAAGCTATACATAAATTGACTCCAATAATAGCAAATGGGATATACAGGTCTTTTTGGGAATGGTCAGATATTTCCGGTGCTTCATCCTTAATTTCAGCTGTATCAGGAGCCCACTATTCGAGTTATTAAGGAAAGACACCACTTTTGAATGGACGGAATGACAGCAACATGCTTTTGATACGCTTCAAATGGCACTGACCAACGCGCCAGTGTTACGCTATCCTAATTTTTAAAAAGAGTTCATCATTCAGACGGATGCATCCCTTTCCGCCGTGGGGGCAGTCCTATCCCAAAAAGATGAGGAAGGAGAGGAACACCCCATAGCATATTGCATTTGTAGCTTGAACAGCCATGAGCGCAATTATGATGTGACTGAGCGGGAGTGCTTAGTGGTGCTCTACGCCTATAAGCAATTCTGGGTGTATCTGCATGGGGTGAAATTAAAAGTTGTAACGGATCATGCCTCACTATGCTGGTTACAAAATCTGAAAGAACTGGAAGGGTGCCTGTCCTGATGGGCTCTTAAATTGCAAGCATACAGTTTCGAAATTCTTCATCAACCTGGAGTAAAACACCAGAATGCCAATTGTTTACTGAGATTGCCAACAATTGCAGTTACAGCGGATGTAAGTGATATAATGAGCAACAAAATGATCTGTGGAAAGTACAACGATGAACCTCCACAAGTGATCAAAGCATTAAAAAATGAGAGTGAATACCTTCCGATGGAATGGGGAACTGTACAAGCAGATCGGCGATTATACAGTAAATTTCCTATGAACCTCAGACCAGTCAGGAATTATTATGAGCGCCCACAAGGCAGTTGGACATGGGGGGGTGCGTAAGACAATGGAGTTGTTGCGCCCTCAGTACTACTGGGAAAGTATGAACTTTGATGTGCTTGAAACCATTTCCTGTTGCCTTCAGTGCCAAGTGGAGAAGCCATTCCGCCATAAGTCTTTGTATCAGGTAGTGAAACCACACTTTGCTTGGCATACTGTTTCCCTGGATGTCATTGGTCCCTTGCCAACAGGAGCTAACTGGTGTAAGTACATTCTTGTGGCTATCGACCATTTGACCCAGTGGGTCAAAGCAAGGGCAATATGAGATTTGGGGGCAGTTACAGTGGCCAAGTTTATGATGGAGTGTCTTAAAAAGCGACATGGATGCCCTCAGTTTATTATCAATGACAATGGAACAAACTTCACCTCGCACATCCTCCCCAAACTGAATGAGCTTATGGGTATCCACGTGGTTCTAATGACCCCATACCACCCCAAATCTAATGGAATGGTCAAACAAGTGAATGAGACTCTGGTGAATATCCTATGAAAATTAGTAACAGATTGACCATATGATTGGACCTCCCTTCTTTCAACTGCTGTGTTCGCCTATAACATCAGTTATCATTCCATCATGGGGAAAAGCCCATTCCAACTGCTTTATGGCTGTTACCCAGCTCTTCCAGCATTACTTTATTCGTGTGTAGAAGACACCAGCAGAATGGAACCCCGCTGCTATTTGACTAACCTTGCAAACATTCTGATCAAATTGCAGACCAAATCATATCCGTCAGCTTAGCCGAGAAGATCAGGAATTAGGCTGCCAATCAGGTACATTGTAGTGGGTTGGCACAGTTCAAAAAAGTGATATGATTCTATT
Organism: Massospora cicadina; assembly: GCA_022478985.1. Taxonomy (NCBI): domain Eukaryota; kingdom Fungi; phylum Entomophthoromycota; class Entomophthoromycetes; order Entomophthorales; family Entomophthoraceae; genus Massospora; species Massospora cicadina. The sequence goes on along the minus strand of JAKSZP010000747.1, from coordinate 11,525 downwards.
CCATGACCAACATCAGTTCAGCCAGAAACACAAGTTGGCCAGCATCTTAATTGGGCCATTCAAAGTTATTGAAAAGACAGGTGTGGACACATATACTATCAAGGACCCCGCTATTGGTCAGATCATCAACCAAGTGCATGCAAAGTTCTCCATGTGTATAGGCAATAGGAGCCTTATCGTCCAATCAAAGGGGGGAGGTAATGTCGCAATTCTGATATGACTGGATGATAAGTCCTCAGTTGTGATGGTGGAATGGATTAGATCCATTGAGTTTACTATGAGTATCAATTAATTGAGCTCCTCAACATAAGGCGATATTAGGTTATTGAGAAATTTCCTTGAATTAGGTGATGGCGAAATTAATGAATGAAAATTGATGGAGCCAATGAGAATATGGCGAATTAAATTACTAAGCCATATAAACAATAGCATCCAAAATCACTACAATATAGGCGAGAAAAGTTGATCAAAAGTTGTTATTGTTAAGTAGCTAAGTTTAAGTGGAACAGGAAGAATCTGAGATATTAAATATATTAAATAAAAGAAGTTGCGGGAGCAAGTGCTCCATATTTATTTTAAAGTTTATTCTGTTGTTTCAAGGGCAACAATCATCATATCGTTTTTCCTACTTGCTCAGTGGGGTGAGCCCTGTGCAAATCTGTCGGCGTATCTCTTCAATATTGCCAATTTTATAACATTTAGCTCCTTAAGTCCCCAAAGAACTAATTTTATTGCAATCTGAGCATCATAATAATTTAACGCTCCCTCACCTGCAAGTATCTGGTCCTGATAGAATAAGTCACTAAAGGCTTTGATGGACTCATCTTTTTAAAACTGGATGCCTAAGAACTCCTGTTTTAGATTGCCAATGTCTCCAGACTTCTGAACACCTCATTATTGCAACTTTCACTTCTTCATAAGTCCACTCGCTGGCAGCTAATGGAGGGAAACAAGAGTCTGCCTCACCGTGTCAAGGCAGTTGACCACAGTAACTGCCTTTTGGTGATCCTCACATCCCACCATGGCAATTAAAGCAACTTGAAGAATGTGGTGATATTGGTCCTCTGAAACTTTTGCAGTTTCAGAGCTGGCTGATATTCTCAAGAGTCAAGTGGATTACTGTAGCGGAAATGGCATATTAATATATACTGGCTTGACAATCAGGGTTCATGAGCACCCAGAAAGAAACCCAGAATGCTGGGGCATTGTTGTTCAAATGACTTAGTAGCAGGCAGGGAGTGAAGAAAACAGGGAGCGACATCTGGCGATTAGTGTCATCTCATATCACCCAATAACTAAATGGTAGTAACCAAGGTGACAACTGATTCCGCCGCAGGTAACTATTTGGGAGCCACGGAGGGCCCAAGATGTGTGGAGTACCACTAGTTGTGAGAAAGTGGCAAGGTCATGGAGCCTCACTCATCAGGAAAAATTTTCTCCAAAAAATATTGGGACGTCACAATGTCAGAGAGTATCCACAATAAGGATATTCTTAACAGGCCACATGCTCAGCAACCACATTTGATGAGGGGAGGTAACAGCATTGTAACAATGGCCATTAGGGCCTAGTCAATGCAGAACTTGGGAAACATGGTTCTTGGTAGCTTCAGTGACAGAAAGGGAAAAGATTTATAGCTGAAAAAATTAACTGGAAAGAGGTTTTGTTATTGTAGACAAAGTTTTGAGATCAAACAATAACTATACCAATGAGGGACAGAAATCTTAAGTACTATGGGGCTTGGAGATAAATGGGAATGCATGAACAAAGGTATCACAATTCCAACTGACTTTAGTGGAATAATATTTAACAACTAGTTCACCGCTGAATTGGCCTTCTTCTGGCCATCCAACAATCACTCAATTTTTGCCACCAAATTTTACCCTTTACAATTCTTCTTGGAGGCCTGGCGTCGATTCATTCAGCAGGTGAATGATTGCACCAAAGTCCATAACACATTGGGCTGGTCCCATTGCGTATCAAAGGAATTTACCACCTCCAACCCCACTGGAGTTGGACCCTCCACTTTATCTAAATTTTCACATTTCTGGCGAAACCCAAAATTGTCACTGGGAATAGGTAATCGCCTCTTCCCACCTCTTTGGAAGAACCCAAATTTGTCGCTGGGGGTAGATGTTTGCCACTTCCTCTCTGGTGGCATCCTCTCACCGCTGTCATCTCCACGCACCCCCCATGATACGCTGAAGAAGCTTTTGTACAGTCAGATAGGGGGAAACCTTGAGGGGATATGCCATAACCCACCTCTCACCCACCACATGGACTAAATCGCCCTGGGTTACAAGGGGGACGTCTGCTTTTATGCCCCATTTTGGTATGGAATGGAAATACCTTGCAATCAAAGCATAGTGGGTGCTCCCCCGGACTTACATTAATCTTTCTTCTTTGAACAGGGGAGCACCGCCACTACAAACTTGGGTGAGAGTAACGTTTTTATGAATCTTTGGGAGCTTAATCACCAAAAGCGTGGTGACCTTCTGGGGGACAGGGAGCGTTAAGGTAGGAAGCGTTAAAGGCCTCCACCAATTCGCCACAGTTGACGCAATTCCAGGCACTTACCCAACTATTTTCATATGCCAGGAATCCCTTCCAGGTTACAAGATATTGGAACAAATAGCGAGATTACTGAAAAGCCAATATTGCGTTGACCTCAGCATCCTTTAATACTCTAACCACAATGGGCTCCAGTTCTGACAGTATCTTCCCTTAAATGGGGACAACTGCAACAGGTGGAAAATGAGGTGCTGCCTATAGTGGGCCAGAAGCTTCAAACAAAACGCGCCATTGCTCAAGTCTGCCTCCACCACACGGGGACCAGAACGCTTGCCTAAAAATATTCAGAAGGGCACCTGCATCCGCAGATGACGTGTATCAAGCATGACATGGGATCACACCATGATTTCATGGTCCAGTAGACGTTTTTCATCTACAAACCACTTGTAATCACTAATAGCTTTGGTCAAATGCTCCTGAACCAAAGACTGTGTGCTCTTGATGTGCTGCACATGATATGCAACAGCTAGTACCTTTGGCTGAAGGCATGGCCCCACTGAAAAAGAAGGATTGAACCCCAGCATGGCCTTGTATGGCGAGAAAACTGTAGATGCATTAGTACCATTATTATACACAAATTGATCAAGATGAAGGTCATCTGCCTAGGTGTCCTGCATGGACGCGGTGTAATAATGAAGGTACTGCTCAAGAATCTGATTCACCCTTTTTATTTGACCATCTGACTGAGGATGGTATGCAGTTGAGCAACATGGCATAATTTATTATTGCCAGGAATAATTCCAAAATCGCGCTGTAAACTGTGACCCTATGTCTCTGCTGATCTCCTGTGGCAACCTGAACATTATAAACACATGTTTCACAAAGAGCTAGGCTGTCACTTTTGTTGTGACAGCGGAGGAACAGAGAATTAAGAGTGCAAATTAGGTAAAGTGGTCCATGGCTACCATAACGATGGTAAACCCATTGAAGCTGGGAAGCTTAATATTGAAATTGATGGACACCAAGGTCCATGGGCCCTCCGCATGCTGTAGGGGGTGCAGGAGACCATTCATACCTGATCTATCTGAAGTAGCCCGCAAACATGTCACACAATTCATGATCCATTCCAGAACATCCTTGGAAATGCCTAGCTAGATATACATCTGCTTAACCAAATCAAGGCATTTCTTGTTTCCTGGGTGCCTACCCAAATGAGGAGGTCGTGATGCGCCCAGATAACATTTCATAGAGATGGGGTGGCACCCACAGTTGAAACTAAAATTGAATGTTCCCTCCCACCAAGGAATAGAGGGACTACTTATGCATTGGAAGTGCAATATAGTTCAACAACTCCAACCCTCAGAACAAGCCATCTGCCTTGCTAAAACCCTTTAAACCAAAGGCACATCTGTGGCCAAATCTGCCCCTAAAATTGTGGTAAAAGAAATAGCCAAGATCTGATCTGGAGATATCACTATGGTTAACTTTTGCTCATATGCCTCCGCCGGACTCAATGAAGGGTTGCAACTCAAAAAAGTTGGAAAACATTCAGCTCCCTTTTGCAAATTTGTAACTAAAAATAAAACTGCAGTGGTTGGTATACATCTGGGCCTAATGATGTGCCAATTAATGTGGTTTTTAAAATACATAAGAGCTTGGTGATCCGTATGAATTGACACCTCATTCTGCACCCTGAAGAAAGTACTGCCAGTGGGTAAGAGACCACTCTACAGCGACAATCTTATTGTCATAAATAACTAGTACTGCTAAGATGAAGTGACCTTGCAGGAGAATTAAGTGACCTGGTGTTCTCAACCATTACGCAACTGCAAAAGTATAACCCACAGCGGCGGATGAAGCATCACATGCAACAAAAAATGACATGGTGGGGTCTGCATGCTTGAGGATAGGGTGTGCCAAAAACACCTTCTTAATGACATCAAATGGCCACTAGCACTACTTAGTCCATCATAATGGTACATTCTTCCCGGCCAAGTTGTGTACGTGCGCGTCCAGCTGCAAAAGGTCAAGGGAAAATTGCTTTAGAAAGATGATTGTACCCAAGAAACTCTGCAACTGCTTCTAGGTCGTAGGTTTAGCCCACTTGAGTATCACCTCAGGCTTGCTGAGTAATGCATAACCATCTTTCAAGACCAAATTATCCAGAAAGGTAATCTCATCCTAAAAGAACTCAAACTTAGATAGCTTTAGGTAAAGTTCTGCCTTGTGCAATCTGTCCAGCACCGCCTCCAGGTCCTTCTCATGCTTCTCAGAAATGGGGGAATAGATGATAATTTTGTCAATGTACGCCACTTTGCAGATGAGCCTGAGGTCACCAGATCAAATTGTCAATTATCCATTAGAATGTGGCTGTGGCGTTTTTCAAGCCAAAGGACATCACATGGAACTGGAATAAGATCTTCTGGTCCAAATTGCTGTAAGCCATTTTTATTTATCTGCCATCCTGACCTGATTGAATGCATTCATAAGGTCAATCTTTTGAACCACTGAGGATTTTGCGATCACCTGGCTAAACATCTTCTTGTGAGGAAGGGGGTAGGAGTTGTGAGTGGTGATATTATTCAAATTATCATAGTTGACACATGGGTGAAGTATACCATTGCCTTCTGAGAGAAAACTTTAGGTGATGAAACAGGGGACTTTTTCTTAAACACCCACCCCTTCTTGAAAATATTACTTAACCATACTTCCAACGCCTTGTCCTCTTGCTTTATGCAGGGATACAAAGGGCAGCTGATATTGATCACACTAACTATCAAGTGGAAAGCCAAATCATATTTGGAGTGTAGTGAAAGGCAATTAGCACTCTCCAAATCAAAATATCATTATAAGCCACTAACATGGGGGGAAATCTCGCGGAAGGTCCGCCAGAGAGAGGAGCGACGTGATGAATCTTTACCCCATTCTATCGCAAGAATATCAAGAAGGGAAACTCCTCCTACAACTGGGTGTTCGCAAAGGAAAGAATATTTGAGTATAGGTTAGTGCTCACCGGCTACCAACGCTACATCTGACACTAGTATAACTGGGGTGAGCAGATATGGCACTCAGCGAACTAATCACAAAAACAAAACTGGTGTACTGAAAAGGCTCAGGCCGCCATACACTGTATGAAGACATTAGAGTGGACATAGCATCCAGAACAAACGCCCCCAAGTCCAAGTCTAAGTCAAGATCTTGCACCAGTTTTAAACTCATAAAGTTACCCGTCATGCTCATATCTACCAGGGATCCAACTGAAACCCTGTGCGCGCCCAACTGAATTTCCAGAGGCAATAAAAAGGTGAAATCTTGATTATTGGAGACTAAATGGAATTTATTCAGATGGGTGGTCACAATCATAGAATTGTCTGTTAAAACAGATACAGGTGGGAAATTAACAACCTCCATGAGGAGTAAATTCTCTAAGTTGTTGCACTGGGATTCTGACAAAAAAGGAATCAGAAGATGAAAACCGCCTAGTCCCTCATGGGAGCCACCTCAACCACTGGCTCCAGGGCAGGTTCTTGCGCAACGCTGGGACAATGTTATACTGCAATATCATTTGGCAACAAAATGCATAACCTGGGAGCTTGGATCGAATCAGAACTCCCATGCAAGACCTCTTTAGTAGGTAAAAGCTTACAAGAGCCCCTAACCCTGCGACGTCCAGCATAGTGTAGCACCTATGATGGCTGCTGTCATGCACATCTGGTTCACTGATCCCACCTGCATGGCTCAGACAGCATAATTAGCAGACTTGGGATATAAAGGAGCGAAAATTCTGCTGCGACCATGTCCAATGGGAACATGAGTTCAGGGGCCTGGTCACGCAAAGCTCCTAAAAATGAAGACAGATTGAGTGCCTCAGCATAGGGGAAAAATGGAGCAGGAGAGCTAATCGCGCCTTTTGCGCCTGCACAACTGCCAACGCTTGCTTAATCAGTGGTGTCAAAACCCCCATTTTGTTAACTATTTGTAAGATTCTGTACACCCATTGGCAAGAATTACCTCCCATGGCATCCAACAATGCCACGCTCTGTTGTGCATCCATATGGGAAGCCAAAGTTGTAGTGTTATCTGGAAATTTCATTTGCAGATCAACAATGGCATTTAACATCTTATTAGAAGTCTCCATTGATGGGGAGGATGAGCCCACCCTTTGAGGGTGGGGTGAGGCCAGGACTGAATTTAAAGAAAAATGATCAGTCAGGAGCTTCCCCACCTTCCCGTGGGAGCACCAAACAAATACACAAAATGACCACACAAATAGCATAAGACTGAGCACTGACTGTAAGTTCATGTGATAAATAAAGACCAATGTATCACTGATTTAACAGAAGGGTGGAAGTGGCGGCCACTAAGGGTAAGTCAACTATGTCACATAAAGGCAAATAAATTGAGGCTAGCCTGTCAGTTGGGGTGCGTGAGAACCTAGAAAGCTGTGGAATTTATGTCCAAACAAATTGGTAGCAGGCGGGGAGAGAAAAACAGGGAGTGGTGACTGGCGATCAGTGTCACCATCATCTCCTTTTTCTTAGTACTAGTGGTGCCCAATCCAAAAGGGGGAGCCGTCATGCATCTTTATTTGCAAATGGGCCAAACAAAGAGATAATCATAAATTAAAAAATTCCTGATATAGCCCCTAGGTTATCAGCCTAGGAAGCCATATATGATGGTGAGGAGGCTTTGGGGGAACTTTTTTCTGGCGCCCACTTTAGCTGGTGGACCATGGCGGACAGAATTGGGGTGGGAGCATCAGCGACATCAGGCATAAAGTGTCACGTTTACTTTAACCAATAAAAACGATAGCCACTGAGGAGATATAAGATTCCGCCATGGTTAACTCTTTGGGAGCCATAGAGAGCCCAGGATGCAAGGAGGTACCATTAGTTGTGGAGCGAGTGGCAAGGTGATGGAACCTTTCCCAGCGGGAGATATATCACCAAAAATACTAAAACTTCGTGACTCCAGAGGGCGTCCACAAGTGTGGGATATCCCCAACAGGCCACTTACTTAATAATCCATATTGGATAATAGGCAGCAGCATTGTAACAATAATCACTAGAGACTAGTAATTGAGAAATCTGGGAAAATGGTTTTGGATAGCCATAGTAAAAGAAAGGGAAAAATCTTATAAACTGAAAGATTTAACCTTGGGTATTTTTTTATTGTAAACAAAATTTTGAGAATTGACTGACAACTGTATTAGAGAAGGATAGTTGTCATAAAACTATGGGGATTGTGAAATAACTGCTAATGTATGAAAAAGGTATTGTAATTCCAACCAATTTTGGCAGAATGAGATTAAATAAATAATTAAATGCCGATTTGGCCTTCCACTGGCCATCCAAAGCTCACTCAAATTTTGCTGACAAATTTTTCCTCACACCATGATTCCACTTGGTGGGTCAACGATGCTTTGTTTGGCAGGCGACTATATGAACTAAAGGTCATCTCATATAGGGCCAGTCCCATTGAATATTAAGAGGGATTTACCCCCTTCTACCCACTGGAGTTGGACCCTTTAATTTATCTGAATTTTTTTACTTTTCAGCGGAATCCAAAACGTTGCTAGGGATAGGTAATTGCCTCTTCCTGCGTCTTTGGTGGAACCCAAAATTATCAATGGGGGTGGATGCTTGCCACTTCCTCTCTGGAGGCGTCCTCTTGCCGCCACCACCTTTACGCACACCATCCTGATCTTAAGGAGCAGCTCTTAAATGGTCAGATAGGGGGAAAGAGGACAACCTTGAGGGATTGCAACATCACTCGTCTCTCATCCACCACATGGGCTAAATAGGCCTGGTTTATAAGGGGGACGTCCGGCTTCTTGCCCCTTTTTGGTGTGTAATGGAGATACCTCATGATTGAAGAACAGGGGGTGCCCTTCTGGACTTACAATTATTGCCAATTTTGCCCACTAAAAGTGTTTTGAACTGAAGAGATTGAGTGCCATACTGGGTAAGCTGCCATGGTTCCAGGCGCCTTACTTAGAGTTTTGAAATTAAAATAAAGTGGAACTGTCATCCCCAGATAAGGAACCTTCTTTGCATCTTAAAAAACTCAACTTCAGGATCCTCCTGACAACGGCCAGTGTCCCTTATAACTTGGATAAGCTAACGGTGATGGTCTTTTCCCACTTCTTACAGTTGGATTTTCATGACTTAAAATTTTGTTTCTCCTGCCGTAGTTCCTTTAATTCTTTGGTAAGTTGGCAGAGTTTGTCAGTATTATTGTCCGAGGTTTTTCCTATCAGCATGGCTTGATCTTGGGCCTCAAGCATGTCTGAACCCTGCTTAATCATAATATCCTTTATCATGACAAACCAGCCCATAAATTCTTCTCCTTGCTTTTGGGGTATGGAGTCTAATGCCATAACTTTGAGTCCTTTTAGCCCAGTCCAAACCCCTTTAACCTCAGCTTGGTTGCGAGTCTCCATGCCACTGACTAACAGTTGTAGCTTTATGACTTCCTCTTTAACATCTTTATTGTAAGCCATGGGTAACAACCCTTGTGATATTTGGTAGAAATTACTGTTCCAAACAAAAAAGACAGAAAGCTAGCAGCCATCATCCTAGTCACCTTGGGTGATTTAGCCCATGTGGTAAATATGAGGTGGGTAATGGTGTATCACCTGCAAGTCGCACCTCTTCCGCCCATGCTTACCCCCAAAGAGTTGGCGAGTAAAATTCAGGAGCTGTGCCAGAAGGTGGCGCAGGGTAGAAGACATCACCAGCGGAAGGTATATACTCATGACTCCAGGAATAAGTATCCACAGACTCAGGTTCCGCTGAGGAGGTCGTTTCATTCCACCAAAAAAGGGCAGCAAGTTAGTTTTGGGTTCAGAAATTTACATCTGCCAGATTTTCCAAACAATTTTGCATATGAGCCCATCCTCAACAGGTACGGACATGGTGAATTTTTTTTCTTGCCTAATGGAGCCAGACATACGTGGCTTGGCTGTGGGCGCAACCTGCCATCCATAGGAGTTATCATCATCATTGTGCCAAGCATGGTTGCAGTGGAATGAAGTTTACCACTAATTATTTTGAATCCAATCTTCTCAATAGGTCAAATTTGATTTAGTATCAGAAAACTTCTTGGAATAACAATATGCTGGAACCAAGTGAAAAATTTTCTTGACAGTAGCGCGCTTATCTTCAGTTCCCCATTTTGTGAGCATTTAGGCAGTGGTCCCCAACAGGTACCGCTGTCACACCATTTTTCCTTTCTGCCAAATTTGGTTCTAATAAAAATTCTTAAAAATATCCAAATTCATTTGTGTGTTCTAGAGTTCCATTGAACATTTAGTGACGATTTCCTGTTTTATAATCCCTGGCTAGCCCTTGTGGCTAATTTTCATTTTCCATCCATCAATATGGATGTCTGTATGAAGGTATTTTAGCTGGGGTTTTGGGTGTTCACACATCCAGAGTTTAAATGCTGGTCTTGTTATTATTATCAGCCAAATCCATAACATAATGGAACAACTCATATTTTCATCCTTTTCCATCCTGCCCTATGGGTGGGGTGCTGCATTGGTTTGGTTATATAAACAAAAGTTCACCTGTTGGCTAGGGTGGTGTATGCTGTGAGGATGGCCTACTCAGCAGATCACGGCTTTTATGCTGTGGTTTGGACATCTTCTTTAGCCCTATTACTAGTAGGGTCTACAATTGGGAAAAGTGGAGGAAACTCAGAGTTTTTCTTTTTCTTGAGGAGGCAGGCAGGCATGGGTTGCAAATGTGGTGGTGTTAAACATTCTTAGGGTTGCTGATCTTCTCCCTCATCCCACTATTGGGAGTTCAATACTTGTATTCTTGCAGTTGACGATGCTGTTTCATGAGAGCAGGTGTATTTGAATATGGTTGTGACCCAGCTATCCCGGAAAAAGTGACAAGGTTTAGGGGGTTTCAGACGCTTTGGGCTTGACTGTCAGACAATTACAAGTCCAATATCGGAATAAGATTGATTTGGTTAATAATAAGGATGAAATCTGCTAAAAGACCCTGTCAATTACCAGTGGATGTAATGAGAGTGTCTATAACTCTCAGTTACCAGCGAGGTAGTGCATGAAGCACAGCACCAACTCTAGGGAAAAGTAGTCAGTACTAAGGTGAGCAGAGCCCAGCAGAGGGTGCTGGAGCTAAAGTAACATAGGGCAAGGGTGTTTAACGAGGTATAAATTAACAGATATTGTACAAACAACAAGGTTTAGGTGGACCCATGAAGTGGAGTCCATATACAAGCGGTGCTCTGGGCTGGAGTGCAAGGGTGCCCCAGTCTGGAGGGGACCAGGGCTGCCCAGAGGTATACCAGAGGGGAAAGTTACATTTGTGCAAATCCAATGGCTAAAGTTGCATGAGACCTCATCAAAGAGGTCCTGCACAGGTTTGCCCAAGTTAAATTAAAAAAAAAGTAAACTAAGGAGGGTTTTTCATAAGTATTAAGTTGACCAATGAGAAAGGTAGGTCTTGAGTAAACATATTTAAGCAAATTTGGGAAACATCGATTGATGGAAGTGGTTCTAAGCCCAGATACACCAATAAGCGCACGCTTCCATTGGCCAGTGTACTATAGCTGGTAATTGACTAAACTTGGGCTATAGATTGAAGGTAAGGCTGACCTGATCTGGGAATTTCGAAAACTGAATGGGTTTTGAGACCCAATTCACTGAGAAACCAAAGAAAACCATTGTTATATATTGTATAACTGGTTCGTTTTAATGCGCCTGCTGCAACGCAGGGACAAACTTCTCACACATCCCAGACCAACCTGGACATATATTTCGCCTTAACCCAGCGTTGGACCAAGGTATGTTTGTGGTCAGTAATGCACTAAACTTCACCTTATTGGCCTCCTGACGTGCAGCTTTATCCTTGCTATTGGTTCACATAATCATAACATCCTTAAGCTATGACATTACCCTCTCATTCTTTTGAGGATTCACCCCTCCAGCGGCTTGCTCCAGAGAAAAGTTCTTGTGGGCTGGGCCAACTTCATAGTGGCAACG